>PVJI01002688.1:0-139875 GCA_004026765.1 Micronycteris hirsuta | reverse complement strand
TGTTCTAGGACCCTGTGGGTCTCTCCAACGAGCTCTCCTGTGAAGCTGGGAGTTTCTCCTGCTGCCACCTCAACCCCCACTGGTGTTTTCAATCAGAGGTTTGAGGCTTTATTTCCCCACACTGGAACCCTGGGTTGCGCAGTCTCTTTCCCTCCCCAGTTGTTCCTCCTGGTTATCTGAACTCGAGTGTGGGACTACCCAGTCCACAATCCGCCACCTTGCCTGCCAGCCACTGCCTTGCTGGGTCCGCCAGCCGCTGCCTTGCCTGCCCAGGTAATCTAGCAGCTGCCTTGTGGTGAGTCCTCTGTGCCCTGCTGCCCATCTCCGCCCCTCTTACCGGTCTGGATGAATGTTTCTTCTTCAACTCCTTGGTTGTTGGACTTCCATACAGTTCAATTTTCTGTCAGTTCTGGTTGTTTTTTGTTTTTAAATTTGTTGTTGTCCTTCTCTTGGTTGTGAGAGGAGGCACAGTGTGTCTGCCTATGCCTCCATCTTGGTCAGAAGTCCTCTTTTTTTGATAATTCTCAGAGAACTTTACTTTATGTAAGACATAGCTAATATCTGATCTGTTGTTAGTTCCATGTCCTTGAAACAATGTTAAGGACAGTTTAGATTGCTGCAGTGATTTATTTTTATAATAGAGTGGGAAGTAGGGGTTAAAAATATCAAAGGAGCTCAAACTCTGATGGAAGTTGATATCTGAAATTGCTTTATTTCATCCTTACTTTTAAAATTACCCCAAAGCATCTGGCTTCACATTTGTAAATGCCCTTGTAAGGATTTTGGTTAGCTGTCATTCAGGAGAAGAGATCACTTAGACCTCATTAACAGACAATATTCCCTTTGAAAATGACATGGTATCTACTGTAATCCTAGAGTGTTTTAATAGTCTATTCTATGCTCAGCAATGAAACATTTCAGAAGTGACTGACAGCCAACTGATGTAATTCATGGTGATCTTTTGTGTTGACAGATCTTTAAAAAGTCATGGGAAATTACTACTGTACCCAGTGAAACCGCCTCCTTTTTTTTAAAACTGCCAATATCCTGCAAAACAGGACAATTTTCTCTTTGACTGCCACTGTTTTTTATTTCGATAACATGACACAATTTCTCCTTATTATTAGGATTTTTATGATAGATAGAATGTGTTCCCAATAAGTAATGCTAATTTTAAAATAGAAATTCTTCAGCTCTCCCAATTAACTCTCTTACTTTTCTGACTTCTGCATCAAGACAACCTTGCCAATAGCCCCTTTCCCACTCAGGAAGAAGAGTGATTTAATTTAGACAATAAAATATTGTAAAATGATTTTAGTCTTCCTCTGATGGAGAAACATGTTGAAAGGAAAGGATGACAAATTGAGTATTTTGGTGTATGTTGTTTTCTAGAGCACTCTAAAGCTAAAAGGCTGATGTTTTACATAATTTTGTAGGAGATAATATCTACATCCCAAACTCAGTCTCCAAATTCAAGCTGTAAATGGGTGGAAAGGGCCTAGTGATGAATGTGAACTTGTCTGATGAGTTGTTAGGAATAATACAGAGATCTAGTCCCACTGTTGCCCTAACTTTTCATCTTTGTTGGACCTGCATCTCTGGATCTTTGCTCCGTCATCATGTTGAAAAGTAGCTGTTTTTCTCAGATCTTCTGGCTGGTCCTTAGGGGAGTGGAAGGTATCTTTTCCCTTGTCCAGTCTATTACCAAAGCATTGTCATTATGAATTGACATATAATTTTGAGAAAGAACTGTGTGCTAAGTGCTGTTGAGGAGGAAAGAATGGACTTTCTGATTATAGTCCGATTAATTTCGTTTAATATTCCACAGAAATATCATTTGACTGTAAAAATGTGTTATACCTCCCTTCATCTTTTTAGTTCCAGTTTCCCCTTGCATCATTCACCCACTCTCCCCCCGACTCACAATCTCATTAGACTAAAAGAAGGACCTAAGTTCATCCATTTTCTGGTACACCAATGCTCCCCTTACCTTCTAGAACCCTACCACTGGAAAGTAGTCTTATAAAAATGAAACATTGAAGAGATAGAAGAGAGAGAGAAAAAAACAAAGGTTCCATTCTATTTTCTCTTTGTACTTCTTTTAGACTCTGGGGAATGTGAAGAGCTTCCATAGTTGAAATAAGTAGTAGGTACTACTCCTTTTTATTTTATTTTTCACAGAGTAGAATCAAAGCATGGAGGGCTCCAGTTTACAGGAGACCCAGGATGTACTCCAGCCTACTGTGCTTACCGGGCAGGGCTGCCACTTCCACTAGGCCAAAAGGCTCTGTCAGAAGTCATTTACATGAGTTCATAATTGAAGGTAGATACTTGGATTTGAGTCCTAGTTCCATTTAGGTATGTGATCTAAAGAAAGTCATTTTACTTTTGTTTTTGTTATGGGAAAATGGAAGTAATAATTATCCCCACTTAATATTTTTCTTTAGGTCGTTGGGAAGACAATGTAAGAAAATGAGTTGTGAAGTGCTTTACAAACTTTAATTCTATATTGATAATAATAGTTATTCTTCCTCATTCACCCCTCAAAGTAATTTATAGATAACTTTTACCTTATAAGTACTGCCTTCTTTAAGGATCTTTTCTGTAAGAAAAGAGATATAGTATTAACTGAAGATATTTAATTTTCACAATAACTCTGTGAGTTAGAAGTTAACATTTTACAGATAAAGACACAGGCTTAGAGAAGTTAAGAAATGTTCTCAAGGTCAATACTTTGTAAATAGTTAATTCCCTGGTTTCTCTGACTTCAGTGCCCATGTGTTTTCTTCCATAGACTAATGTAGTTTAATTTACTGCAGTCCATTCCAACACTGCTCTGTTCATCAGGCTTAATTCTGAAATTTTTTCTTTCCATTTCAATTATTCTTGTTCTTTTAGTGGGAGTTTGTTTATTTGGCAGTTATTTAAGGCTAGGCATTATGCTAAACACTGTTAGTTTTCCCCCCTAGTCTAGTCCTTTTTAAACCGAAGAAAACATGTTTAAAATAGAGTGGCAAGAACTCCTATAAAGTGTGTCCAGAAAGTATCCAGCCATGTACTATGAAAAAATAGACATTTATTGAAGAAGATACAGGATACAAGAAACACTGTACATAGCACAATGATGCCTCAGTCCCCTTCAAAGTGGGTGCTTTGGGACCTCACACAGTTCTCCCAACGTCTCTTCCACTGTGCAAAACATTTTGCAAAGTCCTTTGTTGGAATCGCAATCAGTTGCCCTGTTGTATTTTCCTGAATCTCATCGAGGATCTGAAATCTCTCACTTTCAAAGGTGATTTTAGTTTTGGGAAAAGCCAGAAGTCGCAGTGTGCCAAATCTGGGCTGTAGGAGGGGCTGAGTCACCTGCTTGATTTGATGTTTCGCCAAAGAACTCCGCATGAAATGTGATGCATGGGCAGGCACGTTGTTGTGATGAAGCTGCCAATCACCAGTTGCCCATAGCTGCGGCAGTTCTCATCATATTGCCTCTCTCAACTGACAAAGGATATTGCAGTAGTACTCCTTATTAATTGTTTGGTCTGGAGGGGTGTACTTGTGATGGACACCTTCCCAATCAAAAACACAGTTAACATGGTCTTGATCTTGCCGCTCCTTCTTCAGGTGTGGAGAACCAGACAATTTGCATTGGTATGACTAGGCCTTCACTTCTGGATCATAGCCGTAGACCCATGATTCATCCCCAGTTATGCTTCATTGGTAGTGAAGAGTCAAATGACTCTTACATGTGCTTGTTATTTTCCAGCTTGTCCAGATTATTATTAATACAACGCACTTGGAGAAATCCTGTAAGTACTTGGAAGAATTCATCACCAATATCACTAATGTGCTTCCGGAGACAGTCCACACCACCAAGCTCTATGGCACCACGACTTTTAAGGTAAGAAGGCCCTGTAGTACTATAGAACTTCTTTTGATAATGCATAGTCTGGGGCACTCTGCCTAATAGGGCTTGTTTCATCCAGGTTGCATAACAGTGTGATTCATAACATGCTTTTGTGAATAGGTGCTTATGAATTCCTTAGAGAAACAAATACTAATGATAATTTAGGGGTATTTATACTTAAAAAAGTCAATAACCGTGTCTACTAAATCTTTTTTTAAATATATTTTATTGATTATACTATTACAGTCCCATTTTCCCCCCTTTATTCCCCTCCACCCTGCACACCCTCTCCCACCCACATTCCCCCCCTTTAGTTCATGTCCATGGGTCATACGTATAAGCTCTTTGGCTTCTACATTTCCTATACTATTCTTAGTCTCCCCCTGTCTATTTTCTACCTACCATTTATGCTACTTATTCTCTGTACCTTTTCCCCCTCTCTCCCCCTCCTACTCCCACACTGATAACCCTCCATGTGATCTCCATTTCTGTGGTTCTGTTCCTGTTCTAGTTGTTTGCTTAGTTTGCTTTTGTTCTTGTTTTGGGTGTGGTTTTTAATAGCTGTGAGTTTGCTTTCATTTTATTGTTCATATTTTTTATCTTCTTTTTCTTGGATAAATTCCTTTAACATTTCATATAATAAGGGCTTGGTGATGATGAACTCCTTGAACTTGACCTTATCTGGGAAGCACTTTATCTGCTCTTCCATTCTAAATGAAAGCTTTGCTGGATAGAGTAATCTTGGGTGTAGGTCCTTGCCTTTCATGACTTGGAATACTTCTCTCCAGTCCCTTCTTGCCTGTAAGGTCTCTTTTGAGAAATCAGCTGACAGTCTTATGGGAACTCCTTTTTAGGTAACTGTCCCATTTTCTCTTGCTGCTTCTAAGATTCTCTCCTTATTTTTAATCTTGGGTAATGTCATTATGATGTGCCTTGGTGTGTGCTTCCTTGGGTCCAACTTCTTTGGGACTCTCTTAGCTTCCTGGACTTCCGGAACGTCTATTTCCTTTGCCAGATTGGGGAAGTTCTCCTTCATTATTTGTTCAAATAAGTTTTCAATTTCTTGCTCTTCCTCTTCTCCTTCTGGCACTCCTATAGTTTGGATGTTGGAATGTTTAAAGATGTCCTGGAGGTTCCTAAGCCTCTCATTTTTTTGAATTCTTGTTTCTTCATTCTTTTCTGGTTAAATGCTTTTTTCTTCCTTCTTGTCTACACTGTTGACTTGAATCCCTTTTTCCTTCCCATCACTATTGGTTCCCTGTACATTTTCTTTTATTTCACTTTGCATAGTCTTCATTCTTTCATCTAATTTGTGACCAAATTCAACCAATCCTGTGAACACCCTGATTACCAGTGTTTCGAACTGTGCATCTGATAGGTTGGCTATGTCTTCATGGCTTAATTATTTTTTTTTCTGGAGCTTTGATCTGATCTTTCATTTGGGCCATATTTTTTGGTCTAGGCGCCCCTGTTGTATACTAAGGGGTGGAGCCTTAGGTGTTTACCAGGGCGGGGCAACCCATGTCATTGTGTTGTGATGCTGTATGTGGGGGAGGAGAGTGGTGCCTGCTCCACTCTCTGTCCACTCTTAGTCACTTCCCCCACTACCCACAAGCAGAGTGGGCCCTTCTGTGCTGATTCCCACACGGGCAGGCTTGTGCACATTCTAGAACCCTGTGGGTCTCTCCAATGAACTCTCCTATGAGACTGGGAGTTCCTACCGCTACCACCTGAACCCCTACAGGTGTTTTCAATCAGTTGTTTCAGGCTTCATTTCCCCATGCTAGAGCCCTGGGCTGTGCAGTCTGTTTTGCTCCCCAGCTGGATCTCCTGATTTATCTGCACGCGAATGTGGGACCGCCGGCTCCACCAGGCTTGGCCCCACTGGGTCCGGGTCCACCAACCGCGGGTCTCTCTGGGGAGCTGCAGTGTTGCCCACCCTGCTCCACAAACCACTGCCTTTCCACGAGCCCTCTTGGCGCCACTACTGGTCTGGATGAATGTGTATTCTTTAACTCCTTGGTTGTTGGACTTCCATTCAGTTTGATTTTCTGTCAGTTCTTGTTGTTTTTCGTTTTTAAATTGTTTTTGTCAAATTGTTTTTGTCTTTTGGTTGTGCGAGGAGGCACAATATGTCTACCTATGCCTCCATCTTGGCTGGAGCCGCTACTAAATCTTCTTTATTTTTTCTACATGAAAATGGCTATTTCCTCAGTTGCTCCCATCACAGTTGAGATGTTCTTAAGTATGATCTAGAGAATAGTTGAAATCAACATTAATTAAAAATTAATCTGTCCTGTGTCCATTTTTTAGCTTTACTTTTAAGTGAGAAATTTCTGTCCTTTGCTATTGAAGTTAGCAATTTTATAATTATTTCACAAGGCCACAGCATTGGTTTTGACCCAGGGCTAATCAAATGGGAAAAATGACACCCTTGTAGGGTAAAAGAAGGATTGATGGCAGATGTGTTTCTGGAGAATAAATACCTTAATTTCAAAGAGCCTTAAGGAATTCCTTTGTATTGCCATGTGAGCTTTAAATAAATATTAAGCAGAAAAAGTAACAAGGCAGCTTCTTATATACTAAAATGGTTGATTCTCACATAAAAGTCAAAATGTGTGCTTTAGGTTTTTGGTACTGTGTTTTTTAGTTATTTTAGTTTTGAAACAAATCTATGTCACTCTTTTGAAATCCAGAAGTTGATGTTTATTACATATAAAGTTGTTGAGTTTAAATCATGATTTTATATCCACCGATGTCTACTTTTTCCTATCCTTTTACCCTTCTTCTTTATTTACTGTTACTTTGATTTGAGAGTAGATTTATGAGAAAAAATCAAATTTGATTCATATTACTTATTACCTTTTATGAGAGATAAAAATTATTAGAATATTCTACTCTTTTTCTGGTATAAAAGAAAAAATGAGAAAGATCCTGAATAGCCAAAGCAATCTTGAGAAAGAGGAACAAAGCTGGAGGCATCATGCCTCCTGGTTTCAAATTATATTACAAAGCTATAGTAATCAAAAAAGTATGGTATTGCATATAAATAGACACAAAAATCAGTGGAACAGAATGGAAAGTTGAGAAATAAACCTATGTATATAAGATCAATTATGTACAACAAAGTAGCCAATACTGTACAGTGGGGAAAGATAGTCTCTTCAAAGAATGAAACTGGACTCCTATCTTATACCACACACAAACATCAGCTCAAAATGGATTAGAGACTTGAATGTAAGACAAAAACTCTGAAACTCTGAGAAGAAACCCTAGGTGGTAAGCTCTTTGACACTGGCTTTAGCAGTAATTTTTACATTTGACACCAAAAGCGAAAGCAAAGCCACAAAAGCAAAAATAAAGTAGTGGGACTTCATTAAGCTAAAAAGTTTCTGCATAGTAAGGGAAACCAACAACAATATGAAAAAGCAACTGATGGAATGGGAGAGAATATTTACAAATAATATATGTATCTGATAAAGAATTAATATCCAAAGTATTTAAAGAACTCATACAACTCAATAGCAAAAAAAATCAAACAACCCAATTAAAAAATAGGCAGAGGTACTAAATAGACATTTTTTCTAAAGAAGAAATAAGAAATGAATTTAGGAAAGTAGCAGATTACAAAATTAATATCCATAAATCTGTTGCATTGTTATATGCTAAAAACAAATTAACAGAAGGGGAAATTAAGAAAACAATCCCATTCACAATTGCTACAAAAAGAATAAAATACCTAGGAATAAACCTAACCAAGGATGTAAAAGACCTATATTCAGAAAACTATAAGACACTGAAGAAAGAAATTAAAGAAGATCCAAATAAATGGAAACACATACCATATTCATGGATAGGAAGTATTAACATCATTAAGATGTCCATACTACCCAAAGCAATCTATAGATTCAACACAATTCCTATCAAGTTTCCAATGATGTAGTTCACAGAACTAGAACAAATATTTCAAAAATTTGCATAGATCCACAAATGACCCCACATAGCAACAGTGGTCCTGAGAAAAAGAACAAAGTTCTTTTTACCCTGCCTAATGTCAAACTGTGCTATGGGGCCATAGTAATCAAAACATCATGGTATTACCATAAAAAAAGACACACAGATCAATGGAATAGAGTAGAGAGCCCAGAAATAAACCCACACCTTTATAGCCAATTAATATTCAACAGAGGAAGAAAGCACATACAATGGCTAATGATAGTTTATTTAATACCTGGTGTTGGGAAAGTTGGACAGATACATGCAGAAAAATGAAACTAGATCACTTTATTACACCACACACAAGAGTAAACTCAAAATGGATCAAAGACTTAAATGGTAGACCCAAAACCATCAAAATCCTGAAGAAAACATAAGCAGCAAAATCCCAGACATTGCTTGTAGCAATTCTTTATCAGAAATATCTCCCCAGGCAAGGGAAACAAAAGGAAAAAGTAAACAAATGGGACTACATCAAAGTAAAAAATTTTTGCACAGCAAAGGAAATCATTGACAAAATAAAAAGACAACCCACAGAATGGGAGAACATATTCACCAATATCTGGTAAGTGATTAATATTAAAAATTTATAAAGAACTTACAAAACTCAACACTAAACAAACAACCCAATTAAAAAATGGTCAAAGGACCTGAATGGACACTTCTGCAAAGAGGACATGATGGGAACAGTAGACATATGAAAAGATGTTCAATGTCACTAATCATCAGAAAAATGCAAGTTAAAACCACAATGAGCTATCACCTCACACCTGTCAGGATGGCTATTGTTAATAAATCAAGTAACAGTGCTGGTGAAGGTATGGAGTAAAAGGAACTCTAGTGCACTGTTGGTGGGAGTGCAGACTGGCACAGCCACTGTGGAAAGCAGTATGGAGATACCTCAACAAATTAAAAGTGGATCTGCCTTTTGATCCAGCAATCCCACTTCTGGGGATATATCCAAAGGAACCCAAAACACGAATTTGAAAGAACATAAGGACCCCTATGTTCTTTGGAGTGTTATTTACAGTCACCAAGATATGGGAGCAGCCCAAGTGTCTGTCAGTAGATGAGTGGATAAAACAACTATGGATCATTTACACAATGGAATTCTACTTGGCCATAAAAAAGAAGAAACTTTTACCCTTTGTGACAGTATGGATTGACCTGGAGAACATTATGCTAAGTGAAATAAGCCAGTCAGAGAAAGACAAATACTGTGTGATTTCACTCATACATGGAATCTAATGAATGTACTGAACTAACAAGCAAAACAGAGACAGACTCATTGATCGAGAAGAGATGACAGTTTGGGGGTGGTGGTGGTTAGGGGTGGAGGGATTGAGCAGAAAGGAAAAAGGACTCATGGACAACAGTGTGGTGATTGTTTGTGGGAGGACATATAAAGGGACTAAATGGTAATGAAAAAAATACAGTAAAGATTAAATACAACATTGGCCAACAGGTAAATGAAAAACATGTTCAACATCACTAATCATCAAGGAAATGAAAATGAGAATCACAATGAGATATTATCTCCCACCTGTTAGAATGTCCAGCAGCAAAAAGGAAAGTGATAGCAGGGTTGGGGGAGGGGAGGGGAGAAAATGCAGACAACTGTAATTGAAGTACAATAAAGTAATAAAAAAAGAAAGAGATAACAAATGCTAATAAGCATGTGGAGAAAACTTTTGCACATTGTTCGTGGGAATGTTAACTGGTATAGTTAGTATGGAAATTTCTCATGCAATTATAAATAGAATTATCACTTGAGTCCACAATCTCACTTCTGGCTGTATATTCAAAGGAATCAAAAACATTATCTTGGAAAGATAGCTGTACTGCCGTGTTCATTACAGTATTGTTTACAATAGCCAAGATACGGAAACAACCTAAGTGTCCATAAACAGGTGATCAGATAAAGAAAATGTGGTGTATGTATACAATGGAATATTATTTAGCCACAAAAAAGAAGGAAATCGTGCCATTTTGACAGCATAGATGAACCTTAAGGGCATTATGCTAAGTAAAATAAGCCAGACAGACAGTGTCAAATTCTGCATGGTTTCACTTACATGTGGAATCCTTTTCAAAAAGTCAAACTCATAGGAAAGAGTAGAAAAGTTGTTGCCTGGGGCTGGGAGGTGAGAGAAATACAAGCTGGTGTAAGGTACAGACTTTTAGCTAGAAGGTGAGTGAGGTCTGATAGTTCATAACACTATCATATAAACTGAAATTTAAGAGCAGGATATAGATGTTCTCACTAAAAAAGAAACTGTATGAGGTGATGAATGTATTAAATAACTAGATGGGGAAATTCTTTCACAATATATACATATATCAAACCACCACAGTGTGCATTTTAAAGAACTTACAATTTTATTTTCAGTAGTACCTCAATACAGCTAAAAAAATTAAACAAAAAAATGAGATGGTGAACCACAAAATATTTTTTAGGTCAGCTGCTGGATGAGTTACATATTCAAGGGTGACCATGAATCGTTTCAAATTACCTATAGAATTACTTAAAACAAAGTTTATTAATCATCATATTATGTGTGTATCATTAATTTCAAAATTTTCAGTAATGTTCTATTTTATTAATATTGACATAATAAGTAATATTGACTTATTTAATAAAAAGTCCCCAAGAATAAGTATGAAAATGTGACAAGAGCTTTAAGAACTTTAGGGTAACCTTAGACATTTTAATCAGAATTATAATTACTCTTAAATATTAACATTATTATGGAGCTCAGGTAATAATTGTATCAAATATATTTCCTCTTGATTTACTATGGAAGCCAAAATTCTCTAGGCAAGAACATGTGGGAGGGGTCATAGTCGAGTGCTCAGCAGAGAGTAGGGAGCTGGGGTGTTTGGAGGTGAGGATAGTTTATAGTTGTGTATCGTGTGGGGAGTACGTAATATGTTCGGGGAGCCTTTCACTCACCTACCTCAATTTTCTTATTTCAAGGGCTTTTCAAATTATGGTCAGATAACCTCCCAGAGGATGGCTTGTGTATTTTTGTTGTTGCTTTAGCATTAAAATTGCTAAGGGAAAATTAAAGGCAGACGGGAAGCCGTAGGGGTTGAGCAGCCAGTTAAACACTTAGTAAAGGAGAAAGTTCTGGAGACCGCTAATGGTCATGTCAGCAGTGCTTATTGGAAACACTGGCTGCATAAAACACATTGAAAGTTTATTTTTACCAGGATTGTTTCAGAACAGCCAGCCCAGAGCCCAGTGTAAACATGGCAATTATAACAGCTACATGTTGTGTATTTTCCTAAGCTACTGTTTCCAGAAAACTTTTCCTTGCAGATGGAAATCTTTATGCTGAAAAGGGGCAAAAAGAATCCGAAGGTCTCCAAGGTGTGTTCTCGCAGTGTCCCGCTTACGGCCCTGTGTGTCCTAATGAAGCGGGCATTCTCTGCTTTCCTCGTTCATAAGAATTTCTTTCCTCTCTTACAGACTAGAATGAAGGTATTTATTAATGAGCTCCATCGCAGATATTGTCTTTGTATTTACTATGCAACAGTCTGGTAGATTCTTAGAGAAAAATTAGACTTAGAGTTTATAATCTACATGAAAGACAGAGAATGTAAGTTCTATAAAGAACTATATGAAAAGTACTAGAATAATACAATATATACATTACATCCCTCACTGATTCTACATGTATCCATAAAGCATCTGCTACATACCATGCGATTTATAGGTGTGAACTAAATATACAGGTGTCCTGACCTTACAGAACAAATATTCTAGGTGATAAATAGGGATAATAGTTGATAAACATACAAAGAAAAAGTTTAATTTATAGTGCTAGGGAGTGGTAAGAACTAGGAAGAAAAATAAATGCCCTGAATGAAATGAAGATGGGATCCTTTGGATTTCTGATGGATAAGCATTTTGGTTGGAGGGAACAGTACAATAGCAGGTGTTGCTGTGTTCAAGGAATAGCAAGGGGATCAATCTGGCAGTGACGTGTCTATCGTTGGTGGTAGTGGTGGTAAGAGACAAGATAGGACTCAGATAATTTCTAGCCTTGTAGGTCACAGTAAATACTTTGGATTTTATTCTGAAATGAAATTTGAAGTCATTAGAAGATGGGAGTGACAGTGATAAACTAATTTATATGTTAATGGGTAACACTGGTTACTGTGTGGAAAGTGAAGGCATTGTAGGTCAGTAAGCATGGGAGAAGAGAGTCCAATTTGGAGATTATTGAAGCAGTCTTTGTAAGAGATAATGGTCACTTGAAATACAGTGGTAGGGGTGGAAGTGTTAAGAAATATTTTTAAAGAAGAGATGGCAAGTTTTATTGCTGGATTGAGCATGAGGTTATAAGAGAAAGAGTAGAGCCCAAGATTTTTGAACTAAACAAACTTAGTTCAATGATTCAAAAACCAGTAGCCCCCCAAAATTATCTGTACAAGATAAATATTGACATAAAAGTCATAAATAATAAAATATCAAACAAAAGCCATAGAAGTACGTAGAAAATAAGGATAAAATAAAGATAAGGAAGCAAGGATGAAAATTGTCTAAAATTATTCACAAATAGATCAAATGAGAAAAATATATGAATATTTAAAAAGATACTAGAAAGGCAGTTGTAAGTCAACATCTCTTCCTGCTAACGTCTCTTAGTCAGCCCCTCTATCAGTAATTGACAGACCCGGGAGGCAGAAAATCAGGAAGGATATAGTTGGACTGAATGGTACCATCAATCAACAGGCTCAAACTGATATTTATAGAATACTTTATCCAGCAACAGCAAATACACATTCTTTTCAATATCATAAGAACGTTCACCACTACAGATCATGTTCTGGGTAATAATACACATTTTAACAAATTTTAAAAGAGTAGAAATCATATAAAACTTGCTCTCAGACCACATAGAATTATACCATAGAAATAATTAACAGAAGATAGCAAGACATTTCCAAAATATTTGGAGACAACCAACATACTTCAAAATAACACATGGGTAAAAGTCTCAAGAGAAATTTAAAAGTATTTTGAATTAAATAAAAATAAAATGCAACTTTTCAAAATTTGTGGTTTAGTGAAAGCAGTGCTTAGAGGGAAATGTATAGCATTAATTGCATATATTTGAAATAATAAGTTTCTTACAACAGTAATCTAAGCTTCTACCTTAGGAAACTAGAAAATGGAGCAAATTAAATCCATAGTAGTCATTAAAAAGAAATAAAAATTAGAGCAAAATTAGTGAAAACAGAAAATCAAAAGAGAAAATTGGTGAAATCAAACACTGGTCCTTAGAAGATCAATTAAACCTTGGACCAGTCTAAGAATAAAAGAGAGAAGACACAATTACTAATATTATAAATGAAAGAGGAGCAATCTCTACTGATTCCGTGGACATTAGGATATGGTGAACTCTATACCTGTAGTTTGATAGTGAATATATGTGGGGTGGTAGATGTTTCAATTAACTTGATGTGGGAAATCCTGTTACAAAGTATACCTGTAACAAAGTATACCTATATGTAGTCATTCCGTTGTACATTTTAAATATTGTACACTTTTGTCAATAATACTTTAATACAGATGAAAAAAAATTCTACTAAATATGTAAGGAAGAAATTACACTGCTTCTATACAATGTTTTCCAGAAAGGAGAAGAGGGAAACTTTCTAACTCATTGTGTGAGGTCAGGATTACCCTAATACCATCCAAATATTTCAAGAAAGGATATCTGTAAACCAATATCTCTTAGGAGCATAGATGCAAAAATACTCAACAAAACACTAACAAGTCCAAACATGTATCAGAAGAATATACAGTTGACCCTTGAACTGTAATTATAAGGGTTATGGGTGCCAACCCCTTGGATAGTCAAAAATCTGTGTTACAACTTTTAACTCACCAAAATCTTAACAACTAGTAGCCTATCATTGACCAGAAACATTACTGATGAAATATATAGTCAGTTAACACATATTTTATATGTTAAATGTATTATATACTGTATTCTTACAATGAAGTAAGCTAGAGAAAAGAAAATGTTATTACAATCATAAGAAAAAGAAAATATATTTCTAGTATTTATTGAAAAAACCCACATACAAGTGGACCTGAACAGTTCAAGGGTCAGCTGTGTACTACAACCAAGTGGGCTTTGTTTCAGGTCTTCAAGCCTCATTCAACATTGAGAAATTAATATATGCCATTACATCCACAGACTAAAGAAGAAAGTATTATACAGCCATTTCAGTAGATGCAGAAAAAGCATTTAACAATATACACTTATTCATGATAAAACCTTTCAGCAAACAAAAATAGAGGGGGAATTTCCTAAATTTGATAAAGAATAACAGAAGTTTTACAGCTAACTTCATACTCGATGGTGAGAAACTAGACGCTTTCTGCTAAAATCAGGAAAAAGGAAAGGATCCCCTCTGCCAATTGTGTTCAACATCCCATAAGACAGGAAATAAAAGATTTACAGATTGAGAAGGTGGAAATAAAACTGACTTTGTTTGCAGATGACATGATTGTCTACATTAAAAATAGGAAAGAATTAAAAATAACAACAAAGAAAAACAAAATAACCTACCAGAACTAATAAGTGGATATAGCAAGGTTGAGGATACAAGGTTAAAATACAAAAGCCATTTGCTATCTTATTAAACTAGTAACGAACAACTGGAATTTGTCATTGAAAACAATATCATTTGCATTAGCAAAAAAAAGAGAAATAGAACAACGTCTATGTGATAAGACTTATACAGTTCTGATGAAGAGAAAGAAGAATGATCTAAATAAATTATGGATAGGAGCACTCAATATTTTATCAAGGTATCAGTTCTTCCCAACTTGATCTATAGATTTAATACAATCACAGTCTAAATCCCAGCAAGTCAATTTGCGTATATTGAAAAATTGAGTCTGAAGTTTATACGGAGAGGGAAAATATCGAGAAGAGCTAACACAATATTGAAGGGAGAAAAGAACTTGGAGGACTGACATGAGCTGACTTCAAGACTTACTGTGAAGTTACAGTAACCAGGAGACTGTGGTATTGGCCAGAGAGTAGATAAATAGATCAAAGGAACAGAATAGGGAGCCTGGAAATGGAGCCACACAGATAGAGTAACCTGATTGTTGAGAATGAATAAAGTCAATTTAATGGAGAAAGGAGTCTTTTTAATAAGTGTTGTTGGAACATCTGTACACATGCAAAAAAGAAAACAATGAATCTAGACAAAGACCTTACACTTTTTACAAAAATTAATTAAAAATGGATCACAGACTTATATATAAACACAAAACTATAAGCTGCCTAGAAAATAAGGGAAAATTTTGGTGACCTTCTATTTGCCTATGCCTTTTTTAGTTAAGACACCAAAAACATACTCCATCAAAGATAATATTAAGTTGGATTTAATTAAAATGAAAACTTTGCCCTGGGAAAGACACTGTTGAGAGAATGAGAAGACAAGCCACAGACTGGGAGAAAATATTTGTGAAATGCATATCTAATAAAGTACTTACATCCAAAATATACAGAGAACTGCTCAAATTTAATAACAAGTAAACTTACCCAGTTTAACAAGTAAAATAACCCAGTTTAAAAATGGGCAAAAGATCTGAATATACATTTCACCAAAGAATGGAGAGTGCCCTGGCTGCTATGGCTCAATGGATTGAGCGCCAGACTGTGAAGCAAAGGGTCAGCAGTTCGATTCCCAATCAGGGCACATGCCTGGCTTGTGGGCCAGGTCCCTAGTAGGGGTCATGCGAGAGGCAACCAGACATTGATATTTCTCTCCCTCTCTTTCTCCCTCCCTTCCCCTCTCTCTAAATATAAATAAATAAAATCTTAAAAAAGAATGGAGAGGAAATTTTAAATTGAAACAATGAGATACCACTACACAACTATTACAATGACGATATTCAAACGCTAGAGCAACAACAGTTCTCATTCATTAGCTAACTAGTGCTAATATTTTATATTAGCTAGTGCTAATGTAAAATATTCATGCCATTTTGGAAGACAGTTTGCCAGTTTCTTACAGGTTAGACATAGTTAGTCTTGCCATGCAGTGCACCCGTCAGGCTCCTTGGTATAACCCAAGTGAGATGAAAACTTGAGCCACACAAAAACTTACACATGAATGCTTAGAGAAGTTTTGTTCATAATCGCCAAAAACTTGGAAGCTACCATGATGTGCTTTGATAGATGAATGGATAAACATACTGTGATACATTCAGACCATCGAATATTATTGTTTTGAGAAGGAATGAACTATCAAGCCATGAAAAGACATGGAAGAAGCTTAAATGCACTTTGCTAAGTAAAAGAAGCCAATCTGAAAAGCTACTTACATTCAACATTCTATTCAGTCATAAAATGTACTGTATGATTCCAAGCTTATGATACTGTGGAGGAGGCAAAGTTATAGAGAGAGTAGAAAGATAAGTGGTTGCCAGGATTCAGGGAATGAGGGAGGGAGGGGTGAGTAGATAGAGCTGAATGGATTTTTAGGGCAAGGAAACTATTTTGTATGATACTGTATGGTGAATACATGAATTTTTGCATTTTTTAGTATCCATAGAACTGTTCAATCCAGAATAGACCCTAATTCAAACTATGGACTTTAGTTACTAATAAATTATCAATATTGGTTCATCAGTTTGCAACAACTAATTGATTAAAACACACAAATGCATGTTTTAATAGGGGAAACAGTGGAAGGAGGATGGGAGGGCAGTAAATACGAGTGCTCTGTAACTTTCTGCTCAATATTTCTTTCCTAAGTTTCTAAACTACATTTACTAATGAAAAGAAAATGCTTAGTAAAATGGAAATTTCAGGACAGTCAGTTATCATGCCGGTCGATAATCATGCTTATAGATTATTGATATGTATGTAAAGGTATAAGCACAAAAGTGTCCATGGAAACATTGTTCATATAAATAAACATAATAAATGCCTGTATTATAATATGTAAATACACTGCAAAATTTGTAGCCATTGGAAAAGTGAAAATGGAGAGGAGGGTAGGAATTAGAGAGAAATTTAGGATATAGTGACTGACTGAAGGAATGAGTGGAATCCAATATATTGCTTAGATCTCTGCCTTGGCTGAACTGAACAGGTAGTGAGAATTATGATCAATTTTATCCTGGACTTACTGTGTCCAAAGTTTCTGTGGATCATAATCCCCAGGAAGCAATCTGATATGTGGGTTTTGAATATTAGTAGGTTTGGACACAGATAGTGGGAGCCATAAGGGTTGATGAAATCGCCCAGCAAAAGTGAGAGGATTAGAGGCTAGAAAGGTAAAAGTAAAATCAGAGGAGACCATGTCATGGAAGCCAAAGAAGAACACAGTTCTAGCAGAGAATGTTTGACAGAGATCAAAGAAGATCAGACTGAAAAATGAGTACTGGATGTGGTAGCACGGAGGTCCTGGGTTATCCTGGACCACTCCACTGTTATTGCCCTGGTGCAATGTAGACCCGTTTGTCTTGAAAATAGTTTTATTGGGTCATTTGTCCCATAACATTTCTTAGAGTCTTTTATATGCTAGTGTACACCAAGAGTGTCTTCAACAGGGTTTCTCAAACTTATTTGACTTAGGAAGTCTTTTGCTGTTGTTTAGGTGTTACGTAGAACACAATGCAGGAAACATTGGAGTATACCAACTTTTGAAGAAGCCTGATGACAAAGAAACTAGAGAGGTAGAGTAGTAACTTCGGGGAATATGTAGCATTCAGTCAGAACTTCAGGATATTTATAATAAGCAAAGTGACAAGACTAAGGGATCTATAGAGAGTAGTAGTACAGGCAGGAAGTTTCTTGGAATCCCAGAAGAGATGAAAGGAACTAGAATCCTGAGAGTGAGTGTAATTTTGAGCAGAGAGAAGAAAGTATAAAAGGATGCAGATAGCTGAAGAGAGTGCCAGTTTCGCTATTTGCTGAAGCAAAATAATAGCTTGTCTTGTAGATACAAAATTGAAAATACTCCATTGTGCTTTTTTTTTAAATTTTTTTGTTGTTCAATTATACTTGTCTGCGTACTCTCCCCTCCTCTCCCCCTCCAAGCCCACCTCCCTTCCCTGCCTCCCTCCCCACCCTTGGTTCTGTCCATGTGTCCTCTATAGTGGTTCCTGAAAACCCTTCTCCCCACAGTCCCCTCCCCCCTCCCCCCGGCTATTGTTAGATTGTTCTTAATTTCAATGTCTCTGGTTAAGTTTTGCTTGCTTTTTGCTTTTGTTGATTATGTTCTGGTTAAAGGTGAGATCATATGGTATTTGTCCCTCACTGCCTGGCTTACTTCACTTGGCATAATGCTCTCCAGTTCCATCCATGCTGTTGCAAAGGGTATAAGCTCCTTCTTCCTCTCTGCTGCGTAGAATTCCATTGTGTAAATGTACTATAGTTTCTTGATCCATTCATTTGTAGATGGGCATTTAGGTTGTTTCCAGCACTTGGCTATTGTGAATTGTGCTGCTATGAACATTGGAGTGCATAGGTTCTTTCGAATTGGATTTTCAGGGTTCTTAGGGTATAATCCCAGTAGTGGAATTGCTGGGTCAAAAGGCAGTTCCATTTTCATTTTTCTGAGGAAATTCCACACTGTTTTCCACAGTGGCTGCACCAGTCTGCATTCCCACCAACAGTGCAGTAGGGTTCCCTTTTCTTCACATCCCCTCCAATAGTTATCTGTTGCTTTGTTGATGATGGCCATTCTGACTGGTGTGAGGTGGTATCTCATCGTGGTTTTAATTTGCATCTCTCTGATGGCTAATGATGTTGAACATCTTTTCATATGTCTATGGGCCCTCTGTATGTCTTCTTTCAAGAAGTGTCTGTTCATGTCTTTTGCCCATTTTTCAATTGTTTTTTTTTGTCTTCCTGGAGTGGAGTCATATGAGTTCTTTATATATTTTGGAGATCAAACCCTTGTCCGAGGTATCATTGGCAATTATGTTTTCCCATACTGTTGGTTCTCTTTTTATTTTAATACTGTTTTCTTTAGCTGTGCAGAAGCTTTTTATTTTGATGAGATCCCATTTATTTATTCTTTCCTTTATGTCCCTTGCTCTAGGGGACATATCATTACAGATGTTGCTGTGTGGGATGTCTGAGATTTTCCTACCAATGTTTTCCTCTAGGACTTTTATGGTGTTATGACTTATATTTAAGTCTTTTATTCACCTTGAATTTATTTTTGTGTGTGGTGTAAGCTGGTGCTCGAGTTTCGTTTTTTTGCAGGTAGCCATCCAGATTTCCCAACACCATTTGTTGAAGAGGCTATTTTTATTCCATTTCATGCTTTTACCCCCTTCGTCAAAGATTAATTGCTTGTAGAGACTTGGGTTTATTTCTGGGCTGTCTATTCTGTTCCATTGATCTATCTGTCTGTTTTTATACCAGTACCAGGCTGTTTTGATTACAGTGGTCTTGTAATACAGTTTGATATCAGGAATTGTGATCCCTCCTGCTTTGCTCTTCTTTTTCAGAATTGCAGCTGATACTAGGGGTCCTTTATGGTTCCATATAAATTTTTGAAGTATTTGTTCTATATCTGTGAAATATGCCATTGGTACTTTGATAGGGATTGCATTGAATCTAGAAATTGTTTTGGGTAATATGGCCATTTTGATGATGTTGATTCTTCCAATCCATGAACATGGTATATGTTTCCATTTGTTTGTGTCTTCCATGATTTCCTTCTTCAGTGTTGTGTAGTTTTCTGTGTACAGGTCTTTTACCTCCTTGGTTAGGTTTATTCCCAGGTATTTTATTTTTTTTTTTGTTGCTATATCAAATGGGATTTTTTCCCTGATTTCTGTTTCTGCTGTTTCACTGTTGGTATACAAAAATGCCTTTGATTTCTGGATGTTGACTTTGCATCCCGCTGCTTTGCCAAATTCAATTATTAGGTCGAGTAGCTTTTTGGTGGAGTCTATAGAATTTTCTAAGTACATTATCATGTCATCTGCAAACAACGACAGTTTTGTTTCCTCCTTTCCAATTTGGATGCCTTTTATTTCCTTTTCTTGTCTGATTGCTGTGGCTAAAACTTCCAGTACTATGTTGAATAGAAGTGGTGATAGTGGACAACCTTGTCTTGTTCCTGATCTTAGTGGGAAAGATTTTAGTTTTTGTCCATTGAGTATAATGTTGGCTGTAGGTTTCTCATATATGGCCTTTATTATGTTGAGGAATGCTCCCTCTATTCCCACTTTGCTAAGTGTCTTTATCTCCATTGTGCTTTTGAAAAGAGAAAAATTCATGGGAACTGTGATGTTACTTGATGGTCCTAGTTATGTTATTTAGTGGATGTGTGTGAAATGTCTCCAAGCAGAAATTTCTGCTATGCTGATACTGAAAGTCTCAATGATTTTTAAAATTTTGTATTTCTCAGGATGCCAGACATGCAGCTGAAGAAGAGATTTATACCAATTTAAATCAGAAGATTGACCAGTTTCTACAGCTGGCTGACTATGACTGGATGACAGGAGACTTGGGCAACAGAGCTAGTGACTACCTAGTGGACCTCATTGCCTTTCTGCGTAGCACCTTCGCTGTATTCACACACCTTCCTGTGAGTGACTGTTGCTTTTACTTTGTTCATTATATGGAAGAAGGTTCTCTTTAAAATTTAGTTTGGTGAAGGATTTTTGTTTGTTTCTGTAAGTTCTCTAGCGTATAAAAGCTCACACTAAAATAATCATTCCTTAACAAGATTTAGAGACCTTTTGCATTATTTTTTCATTACCTTTTGCATTTTGTTTATTCTGAAAATGGTTTCTAATATTATATCTACTTATCTTCCTTGTGACTTAAGGGTAATTAGTACAGACACATAGTGAATGCCTTGGCAGAAATAAAAGAGAAACTTAGGAGTTAGAATTTCAGGTGTGTATTTTTTAATTCTAGAATGTCCATTTAATTTTTTTATAACCTCAAATTTTCTGGTAAAATTCTCCATCTTTTTATTTAATTTGTCAATCTTTTCTGTTTTCTTGAGCATATAATCACAGTCATCTTAAAGTCATTGTTTACTAGTACTAATGTATCCTTCATCTACATATTGGTGGATTTGTTTCTGATTCCTTTTTTTCTTGGTTATGAGTAATAGGGTCCTATCTATTATGTAGAGGTTCCTGGTGGTATCATCTCCCACCAGCTTTGGTTTACTTTTTCCCTTGCTAAGAAGGTAGAACCTGTGGGTGAGTTTTGGTTTGAGTCTCATCTCCCTAATCCAATCACGGACTGATCCGGGCCAGGCTTGGGTTGCGGTTGTGTGCATCTTTGTTTCGCCCCTGTGGATAGAGCATGGTTCTTTGGGGCTCTTCAGAAGAGCCTGGCTGGTCATTTTCTACTCAGCTTTAAGAGGATTATGGAAATTTCCACTTTTCTGAGAAACCTTATCGCTTCAGCGGCCTCCTGCCTCACTCAGATCGACAGCTGCCAGCAGGAAAAGAAGTGGTTGGAGACTGTCAATGTCAGCTCACCACTTCCTCAGAAGCTTTCGGCGCCCACCTGAGATTCTCCGGAATCCTCCCACTAGTGAGCCTTTTTCTCTGAAACACTGCAAGGCTGAGAAATCTTACTTTGCTTTTCAGAAGTTTTGGCTTAGACCCTTATTTTTTTCAGTTGTGTAGCTTTAGATTTCAGAAAACGTCTTGGGTAGAAAATTGGCCCTCAAATCTCCAGTTTTGGCATTTCGGCTTCACAACAGAAGCAACAGCAATTCAGTGATATTTTTCCACCCCAGTAGCTGTCCACTCCCTGGGCCTAGCCAGATCTGCAGTCTGTTCCAACGCCAAGCTTTGGCGGTTGCTTCCAGGGAGAGCCACAGGTCCTCGGCTCACCTTTGAAAGGTTTGCCCTCTTTGCAGTTTCATTCCCTTTAGTCCCTATTGCTTCACAGTCTTCTGGTGTCTTTAAGTATATGTTTTTCTAGGTTTTTTAATCTGCCTTCATTAGTACTTAGTGGGAGCACTGGCCTGCAGAAAACTAGATGGTTTCATCTAGATTCATCTTGATATCTAAGCCAGAAAATAGTAGCACAAAAGAGCAAACTACAAACTAATCTCACAATTATGGATAAAAAAAGTAAAATGAAGAAAGATTTAGCAAGTGAATTCCAAAATGTTTTAAGAGAGTAATTTAGTACTGCCATGTTGGTGTTATTCCAGAATGCAAAAAGGGTTTGCTATGTTAAAATCAAAAATTTATCCGATTAATAGGTAGAGATAAAGTATATAATCATCTTTATATTTCCTAAAAAGACATTGTATTAACATTCAGATTGCATTCCTGATTTTTAAAAAAAACAACTTACTAAAATACGAGCAATGTAATATTTCAATAACACGATGAGGAACATCTGTGTGCAACTCAGCAGCTACCGTGGATTTACCAGTGTGACACTAAAGATGTTTATCTGCATCAACGTCAGGATGGTGAAGATATTTCTAACAACTCTTTAGAAATTTTATCAAATAAGCAAGGTAAAAATGAAATAAATGATAAATATTGTAATAAGCCATAATATTGTCATTCTTCATAGATTATTATCATATAGTTGAATAACCCAAGAAAATCAAGTAAAGAATAATTGGGATCAATAAGACCTTAGTTGGTTAGATGGTCCACTTATAAAACAAATAAATTTCTCTTCTATTAGTAATATCCTCATAGAAAATATATTGCAAAAAATGCCCTATTCGCTATTGGAGCATAAGCTGTAGGATTTCCAGGAGTACACTTAACAAGAACTATGTAGAATCAATGTGAAGAACGTGTCATAGAGTCATTTAAAAGAGACTTTGTTATGTATAAATACAGAGTTCCTAGATGGGAATATTTCTTATAGTAGAGTATTTTCAAAATTATTCTAATTGCATTGAATGTCAAGTAAATTTGGTGGTGGGTATCTTAACAACATAATTCTAATATTCATTTGGATACAAAAATGGACAATATAATATTTGCCAAAGAAATATGAAAAAATTAACGAATGTAGTCTTTTTCTATCAAATATAGAAATATTATTGTAAACCAAAAATAATTAATAAATTTCCTCTCACACTGGAATAGACTGATTGATTAAAGGAATAGAATAGAAAATCTGTAAGTAGTTCAAAGTATACATAAGAATTTCATATTGATAAAGGTGACATTTAGCACTTGTAGTTGGCACAACTATCTTTTCATTTGGATAAAAAGAACATTAAGTCACTATCTCATAAATCAAAATGAATTTTAGGTCAAGTACGTGTTTAAATTATTAAGAAGAAATAAATTATGGGGAAACCAATAAAATATTAGCAAATGTCTATAATCTGCAAGTGATTCACTATTATAATTATGATACCCAAAATTGAAATCATTAAGGAAAAGGTTAATTATGTGACTGCACAAAATATTTTTTAAAGTATCTGAAAAGAATTAATAAAGAAAATAGAATAAGCTTATCCAAAAAAATAATTACAATAAATATTCCCGAAGGTTAATATCTACAGTATATAAAAATATAGCACATTGTTTCAAATTTAATAAGAAGACACAGAACTTGATGGGGAAATTTGCAAGTGTTATATTTGGGCAGTCAGAAAGGAAGAAAAGGAAAAGAGTAATGATGACATGAACAAAATGTATAACTCTAGTAATAAGACACACATATTAACATGGGTTATTTTTGTCTTTAAACTTGCCAAAAGTAAATAAGAAAATGATAACATTTAATATTCTGAGAAATATTTCAGGAAATAACTATTTTGATACATTGCTGATAGGTGTGTTGAATTGATACAGTCTTCTTGGTGGTCAGTTTTTCAGTATTCCTCAGAATATTCTTAAAATTTATTTACCTTTTAACCTGCAATCCCACTTTTAGAAATCTAATTTAATGAAATAATCATGGGTGTATAACAAAATTCAGATAGAAGCATGTTCAACACAGCATAGTCTTATGTGGAGTGAAGAGTTGGGAATAAATTAAAAGTTTTATAACAAATATATTAGCTAAATTATTAGATGTTCACAGAGTATATCATCAATCATCCATTAAATGTAGAGGGATATGTATTTATTTTTTATTTTATTTTT
This sequence comes from Micronycteris hirsuta, assembly GCA_004026765.1. NCBI lineage: Eukaryota > Metazoa > Chordata > Mammalia > Chiroptera > Phyllostomidae > Micronycteris > Micronycteris hirsuta. The sequence continues at coordinate 115,867 of PVJI01002688.1, read as the reverse complement.
TTTATTTTTAGAGAGAGGGGAAGGGAGGGAGACAGAGAGGGACAGAAACAGCTATGTATGGTTACCTCTCACATGGCCCTCATGGGGACCTGGCCCGCAACCCAGGCATATGCCCTGACTGGGAGTCGAACCGGGACCGCTTGGTTCCCAGCCTGCGCTCAATCCACTGAGCTACACCAGCCAGGTATAGAGGGATATTTATTTAAAAACATTTTAATTATCTCTTAATTGAAAAGCAGATTGCAAAATCATATATATAATATCTCATTTTTATTAATATAGATATAGACACATTAATCATCTATATTACATGTAGTAGGAAATATAGACTTATATACTCCATGGTTTAACTGTATTTGTCTGTGTAGCTCTTAATTTTTCCATTTCATTTATCTGTGTTAAAAATTTTTTTCCCATCACGAAACATTTTGCTGCTTTTATAATCCTACTTGTGGGAGAAGGTGTAACTTAGAATCATTAATTTCTATCTCGATGATTATTCTGTCTTTGATAATTAATTTATATGAAAAAACAATTTTACCGAAGAAAGATTATTTTAAAATCTGTTTTATTTTTTGGAAGAAAAATGACCAATTGTATTTTGGCTATATGTCTCCTCAAGTATTATATGCTTATTTGAGTAAGATTTTGAAGTATCATAAGAAAAAAAATACATTTGTTCAAAGTCAAAGCCACCTGGATAAGTTTTCCATATATTCATCTTCCTTGTTTATTTTTTTCTGTTCTTACAAAATAAAAACAACACTTAGAAAGTGTCACTGTTTATACATGTCGTGTAATACAACGACACCTCACTTTCATGTCCAGGCCGTTTAGAAGTGGTGCTTTGAATTAAACACGTTTGTCTAACTCAAAGTGCATGCCTTTTCCACCTGTAAAGTTGTGACCTTCTTTATGGGTCTGTAATTTAAATAATTAGTTGAGGATTTTTTTTTCTCTTTTGTTTATTTTGAGCTACCGAAATACTATAACTTCTCTGTGTAGATTGAGTTGATTGTACCATGCAGAATCACCTTACCTCCTACTACTCAGAATCAAAGTCAGAGGTAATTCACAGCCCGAATCTTCAATATTGCTTCCACAAATGCCCCTTTTCTGTCTTGCTTATTATAGAGATCTCCTTGTGAAGCCACCCTTTCAAAAAGTAGTTGTATTCATCAACTTTTGTATTTTTTCTCTGGAATCAAATTAATGTGGCTCCTAAACCCTTCTGGTTTTCCACAGACAGCAAATAGATGCCCAGAATTTGTGTTTATTCTCCCCAACATGCTGGATAACTTCTTCTGGAACCTCCTATTAATAAAATATATTAGAGAAACAGAGCTGTGTCTAAGATTTGCTATTATGGATTATTAGTGAAAGATGATAAAGGAAGGAGCTATTTCTGAGAACGAACCCAAATCATTTGTCTTTTAATTAATATGACTTTCTTTTCATATTTGAAATTCCTTGGCAAGAATGGCTCCCTGTCAAAGAGGGATATTGATATTGAACAATGGCAAATGTGCGCATGGTATGGGAAGAACTGTGAAGAAGGCGGCAAAGACTACTGTCTTCCATTTTGATATCCCCAGTATTTTGTAGTCCTCGGGAATGTTTTGTCGCCATGATAGCAACATAGTCAGAGAGATAGGCCCGTGTCTAGGTGTGTGTGTTTGGGTGGTAGAAGCGAATGATAAGGGGGAAGTTACTGAAATTTCCAACTATTTTTTCTTGAGGTTTGGTGACTAAGGTGGCCTACCTATTTTCATGAGACATCCAGAAATAATTTCAGTAATAAGATTTTCCACATTTCAGAGTTCTAAAATGTTTCTGTGTACTTTGAGTTAATAGATGAGGTATGTTCACAAACATTTTTTTAGGTTTCTTGGTATAATTTATGATTGTGCTCACAGCTACCCATTTTGCATGCTCAGCATAAGTGCATACTTTTGAGAATTTATCCTGTTATCCTGATAGTTATCTTTTTCAGAAATGCTTGAGAGAGAGGAGATCCTCTCTCAAGTGGCAGACTCCAAGGAGGGAACCCTGAGCTTGTTTTCTCTGCCTGCTGTAATGTTAATTTCTGTAACCCGGGGCGAGGTCCCTCTCAACGAGCTGGTTTGCCTGAACTTCCTCTGTCTAACACTACAGTGTGCCTGTCCTTGGCCTTCGTTCCCGGCCAGTTCGTTGATGGGTCACTTTTAAGGGAAAGTTAGTTTCTGCATAGAAGATCCTGAAATTCTTTTGTCTAAAACCCTTCTAAAATGGACACTTCTATTAGCACTCCAGTTAATTTTATGAACTGCTGCCATCTCAGCACTAACCAAATGATCCTGCTGTTTGAAACTGGCACGGGCCTCTCATTAAGGACAGAATCTTCTCTGGAATCGAGACTTTCCATAATGTGACTCCCAAACTACCTTTTTGACTTTATATCTCTCTGTCTCGATTTTCTATTTGCCCAAGACATTCCTCCCGAAACTGAAGTAATGCTCTCTTGTCATACACCCAACTCTCTTTCTACCCTTGTTTTTTCCACATGTCTTTGAATATTTTAACTGCTTCTGTCCTTTAACTACATATATTGAAATCTTACCAATATTTCAAGGCTCATTTCAAATCCTATAGTTTCCATAAAACCTTCTCCAGTTCTTTCAACCAGGTATGACTGAACCTGGCCAAAGGAACCTGGTGAAGGAGAGCCAGCTTTCTTCTTTATGGCACTGGTTGAGTTCTGCCTTGGGCGGAAAAGTGTCATCTGTTTGTGTGCTTACTTCACAGAGGGCGAGGGTGGTGATCAAGAAGAACCTCTTGTGTTCCAAATATTTTACTTGTGTTATACATCATCCCGATTAGTGAAGATTAAAAATACCTCAATCAGATAAGTACTATAATTACATTTTAATAAACAGAACATGAACTTGGGAAGTTATGTACTTTGCAAGACGTACAGCATATAGGTGGCAGGGTCAATATTTAAACAAATTTATTTGACTTTAAAACTTTTCTATTTTACCATCATACCCACCAAATTGATTACCAGCTATAGGACTGTGAGCTCTGTGGAGAGAGGCCTTGTTTTATTCATCTCTATATTGGTATGTAATGTAGTGCAGCATCTTGCTTGAAATGACGAACAAGAATTTTTTGTGAAATTTACTTGTTTTGAATAAAATAAGGGAATTGAAAACCATTTGTGGATCATCTTTATCATTAAAAATAACCTCTTAATTACTAACGAGAAAGCCATAAACTGTTATTCTGAAACAAGGTCCTAAAATTTTGGGGGGTTAAAATTCTATATTTGTCTTTCTCCTTTCATATTCTCTCAAGTTTACTCCCAATTTTAAAAGAATAAAAGAATCATTGTGTTCCAAGTGATGGAATTTTAATTTATAAATGTCTGTGTATATGTGTATCACTTTGTAATACAGGAACTTCTGTTGTGTACTCTCAGTATCTCATTTGGTTTATAAAATAACCTCTCTGATGTATAGGTAGTTATTATCTTTTTATTTGGCAAATGCGGACAATGAAGCCTAAAATGGTGTTGCCCAAGGTCAGAAAATGAATCAATAGTGTGGGTAGGTCCTAGGTGCTTTTACTCTGGGTCATGCATACGCCACTATATAAAATTGTCTTTTATTATTTAACAGTAGCTACTGTCTTTTGAGTATATAACATGTCTAAGGTACTATGTTTAGCATATCCTGTATGTTTAGCATATACACACACATAAATATGTGCATATATGAATTGTATGGAATAAATGAGATTATGTACATATCTATACATGTATGTATACACAGGTGTATATATGTTTAGATATGTATGTATGATAATATATGCAAATATAGATATGTATGTGCATAGAAATACACATATTTATTCCTTGTAACAAATTTATAAATGCATATTATTATCCCATTTTACAGATGAGAAAAGTAAAGCATAGAGAGGTTTACTATTATGTTAGAAGTTAATCATCTACAACACAGGTGGCAAACACAGGCCCGTGGGCTGAATCCGACCCTCCACCTTGTTTTATCCAGCCCGGCACCTTGCTTCTATCCCGTGGCAGCGCCGAGCTCCTTGCCCCTAGTGAAGGAGAAGTTACATTTATACAGCCCTAAGATTACATTTGGCCCTTTGAAGGTAACCGTGAAGCTAATGTGGCCCCCGATGAAAGTGAGTTTGATGCCCCTGATAGATAGTGGATCTGGGGTGTGAACTGCCTCCAAAGCCCATGTTCCCTTCCCACTGGGTTAGACTGCCTCTAACCTATGCATGAAGAGCACTCGGCTATGTGTCATGGAGCCATCATTTAAATGCTATTTTCTGTGTGAGATGCTTATTTTTTTGTTGTTGCTGTTAGTGTATAAAATTTTTGTCATCTTGACTGGTACAGTTCTCAGAGACATTAATAGTGATAATGTGGAAACGTTAGAAGTGGAAACCCTATTTGGTAATGGGAAGGGTACCAGTAAGTGAGTTGCCTGTTTCTACCCTAACGTAGTTCTCTTACCTGACACCTCCTGTGGAAATTCTCTGCTCTACTGGTAATAGTGATTCTATAAGTCAGCCCAGTCTTTATGGTTCTCTCTCGAGCAAATTAAGGAAGTTTCAGATGTCCTCAAGGGAGCAGAGATATCATAGCCTACAGGATATCAACCAAAATTTTCTTTAAATTAATTATGCAGGTAAAACTAGTGTCCAAGGAAATTTTTTCTTTTCTTTTCCTCTGAAGGGACAGAAATTACAGATTTGCTAATGATTTTCCTGCCTAGTGAGCAATTGATTGTTCCCTGTTTACATGCTGTTAAGACTTTGGTAATCTGAGCCCTGTAAGTGCTTTGAAACCTGCCTGTTAGCGTGGTATGGGGGCTGTGAGTTTAGTCAGTCATTTTAGTGACTAAATTCTTTAGTTTTATATATCTTCACAGATATCTTGGTTTATTGAGCTATTACTTAGCACTTCTCCCCAACATGAAACTACTGATCCCAATAGCAACAGCCATTCTTTCTGGTTATATTCAGCCAGTAGTCTTTTGCCTCTTTAGTGATACTGATCTTTGAATTATCTCCTGCTCTATAATTATTAAATAAAAGATTAAGAATGTTTGATTCTGAATACTATGAGCCCTTTACTTCTTGTTCTTGGTGGTTAAGAAATAAGCAGAATTTAGCTTAAAGAACTACAAAATCCTTCAAGTTGATCACTCCAAATCTGATGTACTGGTTATTATAAGAAATACCAGTGAGAAGATCTTAGTACTGCTGTGTCTTGTTACCTTAATACCTCAGATGCCTGTAAAAGTGGAGTGGAGGCCGCTCTGATTCTTTCTCATTGGTGCTGGCATAGTGGGAAGCTGAAGTTTTTTCTGAGGACAAAGGAATTATTTCAACATTGCTTATAAGCGTAAACAATTTAAAATAATTTTAACTGTGTAATAACAGGTAAATGGTTATATAAACTGTAATATTATTCAATGAACTATCATGCATTTATTAAAACTAATTTTTTGAATATTAAATAATAACATTGCAAAGTATTTCTAATATAATGTTAAAGAAGCAGAATGAACATTTTATAAACAAAATGATTATAAGTATGTAAAAACTCTAAAAACAAGTTAGTAGTAGGGAAGAAGTTTGGCAGGAAATAGGTTAACTAAGTAATTATTTTGGTGGTGTGACTGTATTCTTTTTCAAAATTGTCAGTATTTTATAATTTTTTGTTATCGTCATTTTAAATATGTTTAAGCACTTGCTTTATTTAAAATGTTTAGATCTTTATAGCTGAAAAGGTATTTATCCAAGTTCCCACAGAAGAAGATACTGCTGCTTGGCAATGCTGCGGTTAGGTCATTCTCCACTGCATTTTTGCCTCTTTGATGAGATGGCAACTTTGAGCCTGCTGCGTGGTACCAAGACCCTCCCGCACACCTAGTGCATGTGTTGTGGGGTGAGGAGTTCACAGTTAAATAACAGGAATCTGGTACATGCCGCTGTTCTGAGATGCTCATGGTGGTTTATAGCCACAGTTTACTGTAGTTTTAGTAAGTGCTAGCACCTCTCCAAACAAATAACGCACATGATCGGAAATCAGGCACAGAGCATACTTGCCCCTGGGGACTCCTACTTTGAATTAGCAACCAACTGCAGGCTTTTTGCTCTCTAGCTCCCTGGTTGTGGATGAGGTTCAGGTTCTTCTTAAGGAAAAACTAGCTTCTTAAAAAGTTATTAGAGTAACACGCATGCTTACAGCCAAAAAATGGATTTTATAGCCTGAAATGCATTATATTTTTGACAGAGTTTTTATTAAGAACATCTATTTGCATTCCCAGTCGGGGCACATGCCTGGGTTGCAGGCCAGGTCCCTGGTGGGGGCCACGTGAGGGGCAACCACACATTGATGTTTCTCTCCCTCTCTTTCTCCCTCCCTTCCCTTCTGTCTAAAAATAAATAAATGAAATCTTAAAAAAAAAGATCTATTTGCTATTTTTATTTAATGTAGGGTAATTTGATTGGCTTCATAGCATTCCTGCAAATGAGTGACTTCCTCTCTCTGATTCCTCTCTCTGACCACTCCAAGGTGGAGACTTTGGTCAACACTTGGCCGTGAGTGACTGCCACGCCAACACAGGGGGATGTTTTATGTTGTGTGTTGGCATGTGTGTTTTGTTCTGTTTGGGCAGGGTGATTTTTTTGGTAATAATTTATTTTTATGGCATTATCATTATCCCCCTTTTACCCTCTTCTACCTCCACACCCCCCTCCCCGCAATCATCACACTGTTGACTGTGTCCATGAGCCCTTTCATTTGCTCAGTGTTTTTGCTTTTATTTTAAATTTCACTTGATCTTTGTTTATTTCGCTAACTCCTTTGCAAGATAGTCTTAGGAGGAACAGGTGACAGTGACCTGAAAATGGGAATCTGTCTTTCAATAGACAAACAGGTCCTAACTCTAAAGTCTCAAGAAGTCTAACATGAACTCTTAGTGAAGGTAGTTTTCTTTTGTGTCTGTTTTTCCTACATGTGAACACAGATTCCAACTGGAACTTTATAAAATCTAAGGATTATTCTCTAGAATGATATTTTTGGTGCTGTGTTGACCATAGCTACACTTGTGTTGTTGTGAAACAGACAGAGTGACCACTGTAGCTGATTGTTTTAGTTAAGGAGACCTTGAAAATATGTGTTTTGTAAATAGTCCATTCTTTAGAAAACAAAATAACTTCATGTGGTTTTCTTTTTATTTTTTTTAAAGATTTTATTTATTTTTTAGAGAGGGGAAGGGAGGGAGAAAGAGAGGAAGAGAAACATCGATGTATGGTTGCCTCCCATGCGCCCCCTATGGGGACCTGGCCCACAACCCAGGCATGTGCCCTGACTGGGAATTGAACCGGCGACCCTTTGGTTCACAGGCCGGCACTCACACGGAACCACACCAGCTAGGGCACCGTTTTCTTTTTAAATTAAAGAATAACAAACAGAAGAGTAAACAAATTATAAATACTAAATAGTTTGATGAATTTTCACAGATTAGACATACCCTTGAGGTTAGCACCAAGATCAAGAAACAGGACCATCTAGCCTTTCTCCCGTCAAATCTGTACCTGTCTCCCTGAGGGTGATCACCATCTGCATTTCTAATTCTGTAGCTTGACTTTGCTTGTTTGCGGAATGACACAACATATACTCTTTTTTGCTGTCATTTCGTACACTCAACATTATGTCTGTGAGATTCATCAGTGCATGTAAAAGTGGTTTTGTTCATTCTTATTTCTATATAATATTCCACCATATGGATATATCCATAGATAACAATTTGTTATCTATTCTAAAGTTGTTGGACATTTGAGTTGTTTCTAGCTTTTGGTTATTAGAAATAGTGTTTTTGGAAACTTCTTTATGTATTTTAGCGAACAAACATATTTCTTTCAAGTTCATGCTTGGCGGTGGAATTGCTGTGCCATAGGGCATGAAAGTGTTCACACCCTGCCAAACGATTTTCCAAAGGATTATACCAATTTGTATTTTTTACCAGTAGCATATAAGAATTTCAGTCAATTTACATACTTGCCAAAATTTGAGTTTATCTGTCTTTATTTTAATTCTTCTATTAGATGTATCTATATCTAATCTATGTATCTATCTGTATATCTATAAAACATTGATGTTTTTAATTGCCATTTTTCTGAAGACTAATGAAATAGAGTGGCATTTTATATGCTGATGGATCATTTGCATATACTCTTGTGAAGGATCTGTTTAAGTCTCTTGACCATTTTTAAAATTAGTCTATCTGTATCTTTATTAATGATTTTTAAGGAGTTCAGTATATATTTAGTTCAGCATTTGTGGTGAACAGAAAAATGGTCTTCAGAAGATGCCCACATTGTCACTCCCAGAACCTGGGAGTATGTTAGTAGCAGAAGGAACTCCGCATGTATGATTAAGCTAAGGGTCTTGAGATAGGCAGGTCGTCTTGTATTATCTGGACCTAACTCGTTGTAAACTCAGGGGCCCTCACGAGAGGGCGGTAAGTGTCAGATGTCTTGACGGAGGCAAAGGTTGGAGTGAGATACGCAGGAGCCAAGGAGTGTGGATAGTTTCTGGAAGCTGGGAAAAAAAACAAGGAACAGATTTCCCCCCAGAACTTCTAGAAGAAAAGATGCCTTTAGTGTTAGTTCCATAAGACCTATTCTGTACTTCTGATTCCCCAAGCTGTAAGACAATAACTATGTATCATTTTAAGCCACTACGTTTGTAATTTGCTTCAGGACCAATACAAGGCTAATAAAGCTGTTCCCAAACTTCTTTATCTTCAGACGCCTTTAAGGACTCTAAAGAGCTTTTGTTTATGCTGTTTATATCTACCAATATTTATCATATTTGAAGTTAATACTGTGAGATTTATAAAGTATTTGTATCTATTATAAAATAATAATATTCACCTTTATTAATAAGAATAACATATATTCCAAGAAAAATAACTGTATTTTCCAAAAAAATAGTGACACAGATGATGTTGTTTTATATAACTTTACTGCCTGGCTTAATATAAGAAAGTTTGATATCTCGACCCTGCTTCCGCATCAGTCTGTTGTAATATGTCTTCCCGTTGAAGTGCATGAGAAAATATGGCACAGAGACATGTTTGATAAAGGAGGAGTACGTTAGCCTTTTCAGATAATTGTTGACATTCTTCAGGTATTGTAACAAAATTTGACATGATAGTTTTTTTTTAAACTTTTAAAAATTGATCTGAGAGAGAGAGAGATGTTGATTTGTTGTTCCACTCACTTATGCATTCATTGGTCGACTCTTGTATGTGCCCTGACTGGGGATAAAACCCATCATAACCTCAGCATAAGGGCACGGCGCTCCAACCACCTGAGCTACCTGCCCGGCCAGTGCTGACACCTGATAGTTTCTTAAAGGTTAGTTTCGGTGTGGAATCTGAAACCTTATCAATGAATTTTTTGTACTTTGAATAGATCTTTACCCTTGCATGATTTTGTAGCATTACACATGGATCATTTAGAAAATATTGGTTTACTGAGTCATATCTGCCAAATGTTGATACATTTTATGATACAATATTTTTAAAAAACACTCTTAGTTAACATTACCAGCAGTCATTTAAAAAAGTTTTTAAGTATTGTGAAACCATATCATGATGGCAGATATTACTTTTCTAAAATTAAAAATTTTTCTTGTAAGCTTTTCTTGTGTTATTGGCAACTAATACTGTCAGTTATTTTCTTTAAAGATGCATTCAGCCCCATTTCTATAATTTTCAAGAACATGCCCATCAAAAACCCAAGTTTGAATAACATAATTTGTCTGTCAGCTATTCTTTCAAGTAAAAAGGGTATTCCGTGAAAAAAGGCTAGTTCAGTTTGTAACTCAGTCACAAGATGCTTTGCCTGAGATAATTATCATACTTCAGTGTGCAACATAAATGCTTTATTCAAACTATCCTGTGTGTCACGCAGAATATAAAAAAGATGTACTCAGTGATACGTTAGTTGTTTGAGGTTATTAACAGAACAGTGTTTCTATGCTGCCTTGGTGGTGGTAAAGGAAATATGAGATATTAGTTCCTGAGGGAGGTTTAATAAAAGGAATAATTTTTCCTGCTTTATCAAGGACATTCCTACACGAAACTAGAATTTGTTTTATGGAGAGTACCCGGCAGTGATGTATGCAAGGGTTACCAGTACAGTTTAGTGCCACAGTCTTAATTCAAGCTATGGCACTCGTGGTTTTGCCCATCATCGCTTTTGCAAATGCCAGTGCAAGTGAAACCTCATTAGTGCAAATGTCAACACCATGAAAAAGGCAAGTAACGTCTAGTGTTGTTATGGAAATTGTTTGTCTTTGTGGACCCCTGAGAGGGTCTGAAGGACTCTCAGGCATCTGTAGACTGCGCTTCTGAGAATTGCTATTGTAGCAATGAGTTCTTTATAGGATATATGTAGTTCATGGCTTGCCTTTTCACACTCTTAATGGTGTCTTATTATCCTTTGAGAAGTATAGATTTATTTTCTATTATAATTTTCAAAGTTAAGCGTGTTTTCTCCCTAAGGAATTGAAATATTTGTGTAAGTTGGTCACATCATCATTTTCCTGTTCTCTTTCTCTATGCCACATCTTTGAGTTCCAGTTCCTTAATTTTCGTCCCTGGTGAATGATGTCCATTCTGTAGTGTTAGTGTGCGCAATCTCTGCTTCTTCGGGTCTGCAATTCTTCAGTTACACATATTCAATATGTTTTGGTTCACAGATTTCAAGCAACTTGAAGCATTCATGATATTGACTGGTAGGTAGGAGAAGATTGGGGAAGAGTATAAAAGTAAATCTGAAATATTTACGTGAAATTAGAGTCCTCTAGATCACAGATTTTTTTTTAAAGATTTTATTTATTTCTTTTTAAACAGAAGGGAATGGAAAGAGAAAGAGATGGGGAGAAACATCAATGTGTGGTTGCATCTCATGTGGCTCTGCTGGGGACCTGGCCTGCAACCCAGGCATGTGCCCTGACTGGGAATCGAACTGGCGACCCTTTGGTTCGCAGCCCGTGCTCAATCTACTGAGCTACACCAGCCAGGGCGATCACAGATTTTTTTATTAACAATTGTATGCCTAGAATAGTTTTATTTCAGGAAACGAATATTTGAAACCATGAAATGAGTTATCATAAAACACTGAAAACTTGATATGTAGCAAATAATAACACTGCCTAATAAGTACAGCAAGCATTTAATAAATATTAGTTATAATATTTGTAATAGATAATATTAAATCTTATATATAATAGATGTTATTATTGCAACATTATTAAATGTTATTAAAAGCAGCCTTCTGTAGTGCATGTGAGAAACACTAGTTGTTTTGAGATTACTAAAGGAATAGTGTTGATACACTGCCCTATAGGTGGCAAAGGGAATATGTTAGTTCCAAGGGGACTTTTAATTGTGATCTTTCTTTAGGGTTTCCTTTTCCTTTAACAGTGGTCTGTGGGGATCCTTCCAGTGTTTTTTGTTTATCTCTTTACCTTCTTGTTGGAACCCGGCTCCCAAGTGTAGGGAGGGGACTGAGTCTAATGAGCATAAGCTTTATAGCATGTCAAGTTTCAATAGTAATGCTTAAAACTCCAGTTCTGGTTCGGCTCTAATGTTAGTTCATGGCCCTGGTCGACTGCAAACAATATGGCTATGATTAGCCTTAATCATCCCTATTCTGTGCTATTGAGGAAAGATTGTGAGACCTGGCACAAATGTATTACTGATGCTAACTATAGAAAGTCACAAGGAATGTCTAGTGACCTTCTGTCTGATGCAATGAATTTGTTTAATCAGGTTATATAGCATTTGAACTGCTTTTGATTAAAAACCACCATTACCCCAGACTATCAAACCACAATGTCTTTATGGGATAACTCACAATATTTACTTGTATTATGATTCACCTGGATTCTGTTTTGCTCCAGGTTGACAAGTAACCTCTCTTACTGTTTAATTCCTTATTTTTTAAATTTTGTGAAAATCATGTGATTAATTTTTAATATGTCTATACCCTCAGTATGTGATCTCTACCTTTCCGGTCTTCTGGTAAACTTGCCAGGCTGTTTCTGGTATTACAGAGGCTGAGCAGATATTTGGCTCGCCTGCTACTAGTCAAAAGCCTAGGAAGCACTCTGAGAAAGTGATACTGTCTAAATACCAGTGTTTAGTTGCTTTTTTTCTCTTTTCTTTAGATATCTTTGTACTCCGTTTTACCCTCTCTACGTTCACAGAAGTTGTGAATACTGAGGAGCCTGCCATAATTTTCTGCTGTGCTGATTTTGTCTATTATTTTTTCCAAAGGATAGACTTTCAAATTCTTATGGAAAGAAGATAATTTATATCTGGCTGCTATGCATATTGTTCCTAACTCTTACCATTAATTTGCTGCCTTTTATTTAGAGTAAAATTTCAATACCAAATGGCCCTCTGTTTCCTCTTCTAGAAATGAGAAAACCAAATGCTGGAAAATGTGATTGTATGGAATATGGATTAGATCCATTTTAGACCTAACAAGTAGAAGTTAGAAGTAAATTAAATAGAGCATGAACTGGTTAATTCATGGTCAGCATTAGAACAGAGGATGGATGGTTTTTATGGGACGTTATAAAGGCAATCATTACGTATGACAGAATGTTTCAGTAGGACTCTGAGTCTTCCAACCCTAAGATTTGTGTGCTTCTTCCTCTGTGGACAGGAAAGAAAGATGAGGAATAACTTTGTGTATAATTTGACACCGTGTCTGTATACTGTTTAAAGGTCATCCAACCTAGTAACTGTACGAGCATATTAGAAATTAAATTAATAGTGAAGATAATTTTAGATCAAGGCTTGAATTTGGAGTAATTTTTACATTATGTTTCTTGTATTACTCTTACTCGGTTAATAAATACTTATGTTTGATATACTGATAGAACCTCACTGTGAGGATCTATTCTAAAACTTCATTACAACTCTATCCTTGATAACTGCAATAAAAAATAAAAAGATAATTCTTCAAGACAAATTGGAAAGTGAAATGAGAAACATAAACACCAAAGGTAAGGGATTTAGAACAAAAATTATGTGATTAATAATAATTATCTTTATTTATTATAAATAATGTAAAAATCTTTATAGTATAAGCTGAGGTGTATTTTCCTTATTGGCTTAAGTATAATTGAAACAATAGACATGCAATTATGTGCTTTTCTTATTTTACTTTCTGGCACTATAGAATCTCATAGGACTCTTTTTAATTAGGAATATATAAAAGAATGCTGATCACACTCCATCTCTCCTTAAAGCCCTTAGCCATCTTCCCAGATGCAACTGTGACGATCACTGTTGTGAAGTGAGCTGGTCCATGGTTAGGTTTCTGTCCAGATGTTCTAAGACACCACTGCACTCAGTTGTATAAAGAATTTAGATTTCAGCACTTTAGGTTTGAACATATGACTGATTTAACCAGATCCTCCAAACCAAGGGAATTGTTTTTATAACATACGGTAACTTTTGATAAATTTTATATTCGACTTTTATGTTAAATATAGCCCATTATTTTAGTTGTCTGAGTGGTATATTTGGTTTAAGGTTTAGTACATTTTTTCCTTGTTCCCACGATAATTTTTTTGTTGTTGTTGATTACAAGGCAATGGTGAACGATATCTAAACTTTCCTCCCTTGGGTTATTATTTAAGTATACCTCAACTGAGAGTGCATGAAATAAACCATTATTTAAAATATATTACTTGCCTCATTGTAAGCTATTAACCTGTATCATCATAAGTTGATTTTGCAAACAATTTCCTAATCACATCATTTGAAAACCAGTTCCTTAAATTAATAGAAAACAGGGTAATTCTTTTACAGGTAAAAATAGACAAACATAAACTACGTTTTTTTCAAAAGGATAAGGAAGATTCAAGAAATTGTATAACAGTTTCATTTACTTGTAACCTAGTAGAAGAGAAAGGAAAAGACAACCCTAACTATGTGCTGGGCATTGAGAATACATCAAAACAGGAATAGTCCTGCCAGTGTAGCAGCTTCTGTCTTTTTATATTAATGTAGTATCTAGCCTGATGCATAACATACTTCATTCCACAGAGATTAGGAAAATTAAGGCCTTAAGTGACTTATTCAGGCTTATTACAATTATTTAATGGCAAAACGAAAAATTAAATAAAACCCAGATCTCCTGATTCCTAGTTCAGCATTCTTTTTATATACCACATTGCTTCTAAGGTTTGTGTGTGTATGTCACACATAGGTGTGTATGTATATGTGTGCACACAATATGCATTTAATATGTGTATATATGTGTATTGTGTATATATGTATATATGTATGCAGCCAGACATATAGATATATAGTAAGTAAAAGGATAATAACTGATATGGTGATTTCCCTGCCAGTAAAACTCAGTGTGATTTTGCAGGGGTGACATCAAAGCCTTTTACCTCCATTTCCTAGTATAAAAATAGATGTTATGTTTCATACTCATTCATATGAGTTCATTGAACTCCTACTGTGTGAAAGGTAGTAGACTGGTATTTGAATAACAATAGGCTGATATAAGATATGATTGGTGCTGCAGTAATGATATATATAAATAAAGTAGAGTAGAAAGTCCAAGAGGAATGATGAGAGAGAGGAAGTTGGGGAATGATTTTGTAAAGAAAATATCAGCTCTATTGTAGTGGGTTTTGAAGAATATATTGGAAAGTTTTTTTAAGACAAAGGTAACCCCATAAAGAAAGCAGTAAAAGCTGAAATCTTGGGGTGCGTATGAGAAATACTAAGTAGTTTGATATATCCTGAGCTGAGGATGTATAAAAAAAATAGCAGGGAAAAATAAATCAGGAGAGGCAATGTTTAGGGTCAACAGAAGATCCCAACTAGCCAATGAAAGGAAAATGGAGAATCACTGATTGGCTGTGCACAAGTAAGTGTTAAAATCATAACTTTGTTTCTGGAAAATTAATTTGACAGCAGGAAATTGGACTGAAGATGGAACAAATTATGGATGGGAAAACTAATTAGGAGTTAGTTGCAGAAATTCTTACTACTACATCTAGTTCAGATTAAAGAATGTGTGAATTGATAAAGATGAAGAGAGAATTAGTAGGAGCGGCATTGTGGAAGTAGAACCAATGTAAGTAGATAATGAGTGGATGTGTAGAGTAAGGGGGCAGTTCTAGATGACTTAACGCTTTGAGCCAGGAGTTTGGAGAGTGATGGGATAGTATCAATAAAGTAGATAACATATAAAGAAGAACACTTTTGGGAAGAGGTGATGAGTTTAGATTTGGACATGACTGTGAGGTCATTTATTGTATACTTATTCTTAGGATTGCAGTGCTATGCCTATGACATTATATAAATTATTTGGAACAGATGGACCTAACTAGTTCCTTTTATCAATACTATTATATATTTTTCAATTTTGTACTTTTACAGGAAGGTTAGTGGAGAGGTTATTGCCCTGTGCTTAATGAAAACATATTTCTGATTTTGAAGTATCTTAAATGTGTTGACTCTGTGTGTAGCTTCTATATTTTATACATTGTTTGTGGTAGGTTATATAGCAAGAAATTCTACTTCTGTCATTATGATTCTGGGGATTTTTTTTTTTTTTTTCATTACAAGAGACAGAGCAGGGTGCCAGATCACATTAGCACTCAGGGCTCTCATTTTTACTTTAGAAAAAAGAAGTGCAGCCAAATGTAGAAAAAAGGGCTAAGTTAAAATATTTTAAGGTATAGATGTACAATAATCTATATATTTTCAGCCTTTTCAGGTTGTTTTTCCCAAAGTAGATCTTATTTATTTAACCAAAACATATACACCAACAACCTACAGCAACTGTTCCAACTTACTTTACAAATATTAATTGTTTAGGAACCCTGTGCGATTGGTAGTATTGTACCCATTTTACAGATGAGGATGCTCAAGCACAGAGAACTTAAGGAAGTTGCCCAAGGGCACACAGCTAGTAAGTGGCAGAGGTCAGATTTTGCTGCCTCGAGTTCTTGAGTAAAGGCATCAACACCTTTTACAGAATCAGTCTAGTGTTTTTTTAGTAACTGACGTTTCTCTAGACAGCATGATGGAGGTTAAGTAAAATCAGGCTCTAGAAACATTTCAGAAGAAAATTCTGACCCTTCGCCTCAGTATTTGTGTACGTTGCTCTGGACTTTCGTGAGCAAGAATCTGAGCTGGGGTCTGCAGTGTTAACGAAGAGAGGAGGCATGGAACCGCGACTCGAGGTCGACTGCTAAAGGAACTAGTAAAACCATACGCATCAGTCAGTTAAGGGCGTTTCTTTGGAACCCTTGATAACTACAGTCCCAAGTTTCAGAATCGTCATAGTTTTCTCTCTGGTGTTTTTCTTATCAGGTTTTTTTTTTTAATAGTCTAATGCCTTAGATAAATTGGTAATAACATAGTTGTAATTCAGTTACGTTTCCTTTGCATTGTTTAGTCTGTTTTATTACTATGCACTCAACCTTAGAATAACATGAGTGCTCCTAGAATTTGAGGTTCAGTGCTTTCAATTTAGTTCAACAAATATTTATTGAGCACCTTATATGAGCTCAGCGATGTGCTGTGCTGTTTGGTAAGGCTAAGAAAATGAAATCTCTGCTCTGAGGGAAAATGGAAGTATATTGCTGGTTTAACTCCATGGGATGCAGCTGTCCTAAAGATGCACTTTGGGAATAATTCACCACTGAAATAAGCTGAAATCAGTGAGTAAAGAGATTTACTCCAGGTTTAGTTCTTTGTCCTCACTGAAGACCTGAAGAGCACAACCTGATCCCATTTCTCTTCTTGTAACTGCTTCAGAAAAGAAGAATCCCCTAATTTAGCGCCCAGTGTTGGTGGAGGTAATATGCAGGAACGTTGAAATGAGTAAGCTAGTCATCCAAATAATTGTTTAAAATTCATTGTGAAGTTGTTGGTGAATCTTTTGAAGCCAAGACATCAATTCTGGAAAAGTATGTGCAAAGTAAGAGTTTATATGCTAGGTAAGAGTATATAATAACTTAAAAGTGAGGCTGTGGTGTTTTAGTGCTCTAGGAAGTTTAATCAGGCAGGCTTAACTCTGTGATCTTGTGGTTTCCATGATAATTTATGGTAATAATAGCACACAGCACCTGTGAAGACAGATTTTAGTGTCCCCGTTTCACAGGAGGGAGTCAGGACCTTACAGTTACGGGCCTTGTCTTCGTTCCCACAGCCGTGAAGTGGTTGGCCCGAAACCAGTCTCAGATCTCTGGCTGTAAAGGTTGTGCACTTTAGTGCGCAATGTGTTACATTTTCCACTGGCAGGACTGGCAGTGTTGGCAGCTCAGTTTCGTTGAATAATAGTTAAACCAAAATAGAGAAATTCAGGATTTCTTCTGCCTTTTTATTTCCCTGTGATTAAGGTTATTCATTTCTTTCAGTGGATCTCGGTTGCTAGTGGAATGATATATTAAGTAAGTTATAAAGTTAAATTTCCCCTCTGGTATGACTTTTAAGGATGCTAAGGAGTTTTTATAGTTTCTATTTTGTATTTACATCTTTTTTTCTCAGACTTTATTATAAAGAGTCTTTAAGACTTACAGAGAAAAGCATAAATTCATCCATGTAGTTGGAAGCAAAGACTAACTTTATAGTTGAGCAGAAGATGTTGGTTATATCAACAGGTTCCTTTTGCTTTTTTAAAATAAAACTGTAAGGTAATGAGATGAAGAAATGTGACCTCAGTATGTTGCATGTCTTCAGTACTGTGTTTGTGTGTGTGGTTTTCAAAGCAATTCATAATGTACTACCAAATAAGTTTTATTCTTCAAGATAATCTTGGCAAGTTATAGGGTTTTTCCAAAAAAGTATATTTAGAGCCATTTTGTGGATCATGTTGTTTTGCAGTTATTATTTATTATCCCAAAGCATGTCATTCAATTTAATTATTTCTTAAGATATATTTGTTAAATGCCTATAGAATGCAAGAAACCGTGATGATGTAATCTCCCATCTTATTCCGCGGTCTTGGCTCTGAAGTAAGGCCTCTCAGCCATGGCGCTATTGATATTTTAAGCTGGATAATTCTTTGTTGTGGTGTCTGTGCCCTGTGGGATGTTTAAAAGCATCACTGGACCCTACCCATTGGATGCCAATCATTCTCTCCCCCGCTTCCTTCCCTGCCAGAATTGTCACAACCAGAAATATCTCTAGACATTGTCCCTTGGAAAGCAAAATCATTCCTAGTTGAGAATGTCCCTTGGAAATGTCCCTTGGAAAGCAAAATCATTTCTAGTTGAGAATTAGTGCTCTAAGCAGCCGTGTCTAACCTGTGGCCCATGGGCCGCATGTGGCCCAGGCTGGCTGTGAATGCGGCCCAACAAAAACCGTAAATTTACTTAAAACATTATGAGATTTTTTTATTGTTGTTTTCATTAGTGTTTGTATCTTTAATATGTAGCCCAAGACAACTCTTCTTCCAGTGTGGCACAGAGATGCCAAAGGGTTGGACACCCCTGCGTAATTTCTGAATTAAAATAATAAAAAAAAAACAATGAATAATTGCTATCACTGAAGATAATAAAAATGCTGGCCATGAAAGCTGTTCTAAAAGAGGAGTTTCAAAAATATTCAAAGGATGGTTGGCATGATTGTATAACCTTCTATGGTTATGTAAGTTCTGAAATGTTTATTAAAAAATGTTAAATATCTTTATGCTGGTATCAGATGTATTGTTCTTCATGTTTTTTCACTTCTCCTGATATGGCTGTTGTTTTTAAGGGACTTGTTTATCATCTAAAATAGTTTTCAACGTAAAAAATGTTTAGTTATCTTCTAATATCTTCATCATTTTATCTGCCTTTTCCATTTTGGGTAAGGGCAGGAGTAGATCATTGAAAACAATTTGGTGCTTATTCGACACAAACTATCAGAATATTTCTAGGCATTAAGTACAAACGTCAGGATCTGTGACTTTCGTGATGACGTTCAGAAAAGTTATTGGAATGTGAACAGTGTCATTAGAACCAAGCAAGAAATAAAGATAACTATTTTTTTGGTTTGCTTGTTTCTTAAAGGGATAAATTAATGAAATTATCTGTGAACACTCTAAGCTCAACATAAAATACAAATATAATTACTACTAATTACAAAGGCCCATTATTTGATATCCTTAAATTTGGTTTATCAACTTTGATGTGAAATCATCTGAAATTTATGTGAAAGTTGAAATTTGAGAGTTCTAAGAAAGGTTGTTGAAAGATGAGCTGGTTGCCCCATTTGAAACACTGAATTGGACATTTTTAAAAAAGCAGATGTAAGCTTTAGCCCTAAGTGAACATGTGAGAGTGACCTCAGTTCCATGCCATTTGTTGCAAAGACTATTTTCTAGTTGTTAATAAAATTCGAACCAAATCAGATTTGGATGTCAAAGGCTGGTACATATATCCTGAATTTCAAGCAGGTTCTAGGTTTTGCAGAGTAACTTCAGAAAGGTCTTGTCAGTAATGCAGAGATAGGAGCATTAGGGATATGAGTGGCAAATAAAAAATTGAGGCTAATTTTCATAGCTCAGAACACAGAATGACAGAGGAGTTGGCGCTGATAGAGGATCATGTTATGCTATCTTTATTTTTCTCAACCTGACTTTCTATTGTGGAAAAATCCTTCCATTTGTGCTGCTGGCCCTGAAGTGAATAATGGCTAAAATCTAAGAGAACTGCCCTCATGGAACTTGACATTGACTCACGACAAAATAGTCATCTGAAGTGTTCGATGACAATGTTGTTGAGTTTAGTTCATCTCAGCCAGATTCCCTGTTCTCTAGTCAATCAGTTTCTAGATTGCCAGCTCAGATTCTAAACCATGTTTTTAAAAATGACTGAGGAGAAAAATCCAACCACACTAATCATAGTAAACAGCAGATAGAACCGAATTGCCACTCTTGTAGCTAAATGACAAGTCCAACTTAGAATCTGAATAATGAGTGCTACCAAAAATAAATAAATGGAAACATAAAAGCCAAATGAAGAATATATATTGAGGGAAAAATTACTCCAGGAAACTGGATATAGCATGTTAAGAAAAAGTAATTCTCAACACTCTCAAGGAGATAAAAGTGACCATAGACTTTATGATAAGAGATGAAAGAAGAGATTCTGGAGATTAAGATATTGATAAAAGGTCTGAGTAAAAATATCAAAATAACTAAAACCGCATTAGATACAGGAAGGTAGAGCAAATGATGGACGAAGAAGATGGACTTCATAACTTAGAGAAAATGCTTGCAAAAAATCACGCAAAGTATAGTGAGCGAGATTAAAAACAATTAGTAGAAACTTGTTACAGGGGGAAAAATCACCCCTGAAACAAGTAATATCTGTCTACCTCAGTCTGTGGATTGAAAGAGTTTACTAAATACCTGGAAAAAGTAGTTAAGACTTAAAGATTTTGAAGACTTTTAAGATTTCAGAAATTCCTTAAGTATTACTAGACTAAGAAAAAAATCACCTACAAAGTTTTAAAAAATTAAGTTGGCCTCATATTTTTTCTCAGGCCCCAAATGACACTGTAATTATGTCTGTAGAATGTTGAAAAAAACAAACAACAGGTGACTTAATTGAAAAGGTAAGAAATTATAGGTTTATGAACTCTTCCTAAAAATTTACTTGGAAGATGAATCAGCAGAAGAAATTCATAAATGCTAAACTTATATGGAGAGATTGGTGATGAGCATATTAAACATAGAACCAAGCAGACTAAAAATGAAGGGGTAGTATGTTCAAATTTTTAAATACAAGATATATGAGGTCTGTCCAGAAGGTATCCAGCCATGTAATGTGAAAAATAGAGACATTTATTGAAGAAGATACAAGAAACGTTGTACATGGGACAATGACGCCTCGATCCCCTTCAAAGTAGGCACCTTGTCACCTCACACAGCTCTCCCAGGTGCCATCTGTTGCTGTGTCGTATATTCCTGAATCTCATCTATGGTCTGAAATCTCTTCCCTTGCAAAGATGATTTTAGTTTTGGGGAAAGCCAGAAGTTGCAGGGCACTAAATCTGGACTGTAGGGGGGCTGAGTCACCTGGGTCATTTGATGTTTCACCAAAAAACTCTGCATGGGATGTGATGCGTAGCAGGTGCTTTGTTGTGATAAAACTGTCAATCACCAGTTGCCCATGGCTGTGACCTTCTGAATCATACAAATAGTTTCCTTGGAGAAGTGTACAAGCTTAAAGCAAAATTTGGTGCATATTCATTGCTCTACTTGCTCAGTCAGTTTAAATGTGACAGCCACACAGTACACATGCTCACTCAAGGGCATCTACTGCCCCCACTGACTAGCACAGTGAAGTTGTCATTGTTCACACATGCACATTCCAGTCCACTCTCCTTGGCTGCCAGATTACATCGATGTTGCACAAACCATTCTCATTATGTTAACAATGGCTGGACTTTTTCCAGACAGACCTTGTATAATTTAGAAATAATAATTTGTTATTTAACTAGGGTAAAAAGTTCAAAAAATATCAGCAAAATGGAGCCTTTTTTGTGGAGGTGAAGTTGGGATAGAAGGTCATATTACTAAACCAATTGTTTCTTATTTTCTAGGGGAGTTTATTTTTGAAGTATATAAATGGAAAACTGTGGCTTCAGCATACTAGTGTATTTAGTTGTAAAGAACATTTTTTCTCACATTTTAACATCTCTGGAATTGGATGTTTTCTAATCAACAGTAGTCTATGGTTATAATTGGCACCTTATTTTCTTTTATTGTCATTTTAAATAGCAGTGCATCTTATAGTGTAAAAGTCATTAGTCTAAAGTGTGGGAAATGAAAGTAAAAAAATATAAAATTAAGGATAAAAATTGGAAGATGACTTAAGATACAGAGAAAATTCAATGCTGTATCTTTGCACATATATATTCTACATATTTGAGAGTTTGGATGAAATCGATTTTCTAGGGAATTTAAAGGAGATAGAAAATCTAAACAGAAAGAAAAAACACTGAAAGGAATAAAACTGTCAAAGAGCTTATCTATTCCTGCGTCTTAGTTAAAACACCTTCTAGGTAGCTTTGTCAGTGAAGTCTTCTTAATTGTTACCAAACCCCAATATTTGAGTCCGTGTGCCTGCGTGCACTGGCTGAAGGAGTGTGCTAGCAGAGGTTTGCTGTATTGAAGGAAGTAGGTTATTATACAACAGGTCACTCAGGAGTTTGGGCCAGCTCATGCTCTCAAAGACCTGAGTCCCCAGTGGTGTGTAGGTTAGAGAATACACACAGCAAAAGAACAGCTGATTGGTAAAGGTAATCACTCTGTGCCTTAAGTGTGAGTCTGCGGTGGTGTCCCTCTGTCTGGTTTCCTGGAATGGTAGCCAGGGGCTCAAGAGCTGAAACGTAATTTAGGTCAAGGTGTTATCTTTAGCCTGCCATAGGCCTAGATCTTGTGACTATTAGTTCTAGGCTACTGTCTTCTGCTGCCTCAGGAGTTGGGAGTAGTCGGGGAAGGGCGAAGGCTCTTTGGATATGCAGAAGAGAGAAAGTGGGAGAGAAATTTGATTTCTAGAACTAGGATTCAATGCTAAATTTAATCAAAGTCATAGAATCCCTGGTTTCGCTATTAATGAACAGGTAATATTAAGGCTATTAAAATTGTTCCTAATCATAGAGGTAGAAGGCAATAATTAACAGTTGCATTCATGAAACAACATAATATTGACATAAAAACCTGACATCAACAAATAAAAAAGAATCTGCAAGTCAGTCTTATACAGTATTAGTGAAAATCATTCTTTAAAATTTTTAGCAGATGCAGTACAGCAATGTATTAAAAGAATATATGCTGTGGCCAGATGACATTCATTCTAGGTGTGCAAGGCTAGTTCAATAAAATTCTCAGGTTATATTGTAAAAAAAAGATTAAATTGTTGGGTACCTAAGAAACATTTAATAAAACTGAATATTCATTTCTATATAAAATCCTTAGATAACCATGAGGGGATAAACAGTTCTTTCAAATAAGTCTGTGTGTATAAAACAAGACAAAGGTAATTTCCTAGCACTGTTATTTAATGCTTTTTCTCTAGAGGTGCTAGCTAAGGCAATTATTTAAGGGCAACAAATTATGCATATTGGGAAAGGAGAGGTAAAATGATTATTACTTTTTTATTTTATGGTCCAATATCTGGCATACCTTGAGACTTAACTAAAGAACAGTTGATTTCTAAAAATTAATAATTTAATAAATACATTAATTTGTAGTTTTCCTATACATAAACCAAAACCCACAAAATTTAATGGATGTAAAAGTCCCATTTATAATAGCAACTAAAAGATTGGGACATTTAGGAATAAACAGGAAATATGTGAATGCTATATTAGGGAATTTTTAAAACTATTAAGTGTCAAAATAATCTTTTCATATGTGCTTTAAAAAACTGTAAAAATGTCAGTTACCCCTTAATCCAATAAAGCTCAATAAAAATTCCATGGGGTTTCCATTGGAACTTATTATGTAAAATTTATAAGAAAAAAATGAGAGAAAAATGATCAATAAAATTCTAAGAAAGAAAATTTGAGAGAACACACTTTTCTTACTTAATTTGGAAAGTTAGACTCAAGCAGACATTTAGCACTTGCTAGGATGTGAATGTATAGTTCCATCGAGCAGAGATATAGCAAAGTCTGTTTGGGAATTTAATGTATGATAAAGATATTTCTGATCACTGAAAACAAAGATGGATTATGGAATAAGTGCTGTAACAACAGAGTTAAGCTGGTGAAGACTGGATTCCTTCACTGCTATGACAGTGATTTAAATATGTTTTTTAAAAGTTATTATAACACTAGAAGAAAATGGAGTGGAATTTCTCAGCATGGTACAAAACTCATTGGCTATAAAGGAAAAGTCTGTTAAGTTCGAATATGAAAACTCAATACTTCTCTTTCAAAATCACTACAGACAGAAGTCCAACAAGGACAGATAGGACTAATTTCTTAATAAACAAAATGCTCTTGTATATTAAATTATTACCATTAAAAATGTGTAAGATCAAAATGGGCTAGACACACGTCTAAATATTCTTTAACTCTCCAACCCCATAAAATAATAGAGTAGATATATATTTTAAACAAAAATAAATTAGTAGCAGTGCAAGGGAACAGGAAAGGATGTCATTGGCATACTAGATATTAAGGGATTTTTTGAAAATAAAAAAAAAATTTATGAGATTATTTGGAGAAAGAGTACTGGAGTAAACCACCTTCTAAAGGTCAAGCAGGCAATTGCTGTGGTTTCAGTGTACCAATTACAGTGGGTACCCAGTAAGACCTTTCGTCTGGATGAAATGGCTCAAGAGGAAAAATAAAAAAAGACTTAAGAGTGTGGCTTGCCCAGCAAAACTTACTCACCTCAAGGAACTTGTAATTAAGTCTAGTGTAAGAGGCATATCTTAGAAAGCTTTGTGGGTATCACTATAGGCATAACAAAATGCAGTTAACTAAAAAGTCAGTTGAAGTTTTGAGAGAGTTGTACTGCAAACGTGCTGGTAGCTTCAGCTAAAAGAGACTGATTCTTCATGACTTGTATACCTCCTGTCTTTATAAATAGGAAGCAGCCTGATAAAGCTGCTCAGCCCGAAGGTGGTGGTAGGGGGGCATTTTCTTCAGTATCTTATTTATCAAGCCAAGGAGGATCAAGGAAAATGAATGACCTCCTAGAAGGCAGAGCCAATGGCCTCAGAGAACAGAAAGGTACTCCCAGAGAGCAAAACCAGGACCCAATGGAGGGAGTGTTCCCCACTCCCAGGGCGAGCACCCCTCATGACTTCTGCCCAGCCAAGTTTCAAAGTTTACATGGGTAAGCAGCTGCTCTCTGTTGCTCATTCTTCCCCTTTTCAAATTGGAGGTTTATTCCTGTTGTATTATTCCCATTCTAAAATATGTTGAATGTTTGAGGGGCAGCTAACTTGCCTTTTTAATTTATTGGTCTCCAGAGTAAGAGGTGCTACATCTGGATATTATTTTACTTTTTATAATTCTTTAAATTTTTCAATTATGGTTTACATACACTATTATATTAGTTTCAGGCTTATACCCCAGTGATTAGACATTACATAACTTACTAAGTGATCATCCTGATAAATCTTCTACCCATCTGACACCATACAGAGTTATTAGAATATTATTGACTGTATTCCCTATGTTGTACTTTACATCCCCATGACTATTCTGTAACTGCCAATTTGTACTTTGTAATCCCTTCACCCTTTTCACCCATTCCCCAATCCCCCCACCCCCTACCCCACCAATCTGGCATCCGTCAAAAAGAGTCTGTTTCTGCTTTGCATGTTCATTTTTGTTTTTTGATTCAATTGTTGATAGATATGTATATATTGCCATTTTGTTGTTCATATTTTTAATCTTCTTTTCCTTCTTTTTCTTAAAGAAGACCTTTTAACATTTCATATAATACTGGTTTGGTGGTGATAAACTCCTTTAGCTTTTTCTTTTCTGGGAAGCATCTAATAGATTGCTTGTCTCCATCTTGTTTAGTTCTTTTTCTGGAGTTTTGTTCTGTTCTTTCATTTGAGACATATTTCTTTGTCTTCTCATTGTGGCAGCCTCTCTGTGTTTGTTATTAGGGAGAGCTGCTAAGTCTTATAGGCTTGGTAGAGTGGCCCTATGTAGTAGGTGTTCTGTAGGGTTTAGTGGCATAGCCTCTCCCATCATCTAAGCTGGTCACTCAGGGTGTACCCCCATGTGGGCTGTGTATACTCACCTCTTGTAGTTGAGCTTTGATTGCTGTTAGTGTGTCAATGGCAGGGATTTACCCCCTGGCTAATCAGGGATTTACCCCCTGGTCACTGACTGGCTACGACGACCAACTTCCAACTACCAGGGAGTATCAGCTATGCAGTGGCCCATGCCACAGAGCAGACTTTATTTGCTCAGAGAAATCTGAAGCATGAACCAAGACAGGCCATTTGTATGGAAAAGCCACTGGAAACAGCTTGGGCGGACCTAAAAGTTGGGTGGAGTGGGGTGTTAGGGAATCACTAGGGTGAAGCAAACAGTGAGCCAGGTTGATGGGAGTCTGAAATATAGCACCCGCTACAGCTTACCGACTTTTTGGGGCGAGGGCTTATAAAAGGAACAGTAGCCTCTGAGAGCACTTCTGTCTGGGAGAAAGCTGTGCCCCCAGCTATTGCCCTGATACTGGACTCCCTAGTGGTCTCTAGTGCCTTTCAAGCTGCTGCTCCATTGTTGGAACTCAGAGAGCATCCAAGTAAGTCTGTGCATGGGCCCTTTAAGAGGAACTGTCTGGGACTTCAGATGCTACCTCTCACTGAGTCTCAATCCCCTCTGGCTTTTACAGCCAGAATTATAGGGACTTCTCTTCCTGGCATTGGAACCCTGGGCTGGGGCACCTGGTTTGGGGCTAGGACTCCTTGCTTCTCGGGGGGAAGCCAAGATAGCCCTCCCAACTTTATCTGCCATATGTGGGTTTAAGACTAGATGGTTCCACATACCCCCCTCCTATCATCTCAATATGCCTTCTGTTTTAATTTTCTAGCTGTAGGACTTCCATTCAGCCAGATTTTAGGTGGTTCTGAATGATAGTTGTTTTGTAGTTTATTTATAATTTTGATGTGGTTGTGGGAAGAGGCGAGTAGCTCATTTACCCATGCCACCATCTTGACTGGAAGCCCCTGGATTTCAAATGGCGTCCATTAAAGATCCTGGACTTTATAAGTCTGTTGTCATGATTGGATAGGAGCAGGGTTGTGTATTTTGGGTACAGAAGGAAAAAGCAACTGTCACCAGTTGGCAGATTGTGATATAATTATTTACCCAATTATTTCCTCTCTGTGTGGGAGAATTATCATTTTCTCCCCACTGACATCAAGCTTGTTCATGTGACTTCCTATGTCCAGGAAAATGTGAACAGAAGGGATGGATATCACCTCCCAGTAGAATCCTTAAGAAACATTACATTGTTCTGTCATGCGTGTCTTTTCTTTCATGAAAGTAACATGTCCCAGAAAAGGGCTGCTTCTTCGGCATGACCCCTGCCTGACATGTAACATGAGTAAAAATAAATCCTTGTAGTTGTAAGCCACAAAGATTTTGAAATTATGTGTTATAGAAGCATAATCTAGTATGGGTTATTTGAAAAACCAAAGTTTGTCAAAGTTTTTGTATTCACCTCTAGAATCCTGAAGGTGATAATATGCCTCACAAAATTTCCTGGAAATCATTGTTTCTCTGAACTTTACTGATGAATGATAGATAGTAAAAGCTATTATTGCTATTTGGCACTATTCCATACCTGCCTATATACGATTGTTATTTCTCACAGTTCTAAGATCTTCATAGCTTTCCATAAAGTAAGAGCCAGTAGTCAGAAATTTCACTGTGTGCTCCCTATTCCTCATTACCGGAGTGAAACATTCAATTGGTTTTTACGTTGGCACAGTAATTCTAGAATCTGTGGCCTAAATTTGTTTGTCACACTTTGGACACTTAGAGACAAAAACTGTAGCATCTGTGGGTGATACAGTAAAAAACATACACACATAGAAAGGCTTTCATACATTTCCAACTACAGCGTTAGTGCATTTGTAAGAGTTTTCAGGATGCTTTTCAAACGTCGGTTTTTGTTTTTTGTTTTAATGTGAGAAGACCTTGCTTCTTTCTCCACTGCTTTTTTGCCACAACCACAATGATCAGTGAATTCTTTGGAGAACCCTAAGTTCAGCATCTTTTCCTTTGTATAATTTGTTCTTTGATTTGTAAAGTTCCAGAACTCCATAGCTACATTTTGGTGACTGGGGCAAAAGCTTCCGTCAGGAGATTTTGTTTCTTTAATTTAGCTCTTTCCTGAGTCGCAAATTCTGGCGAATACCTGAGTCTTAAGGATCTCACAGGGTTGCCATAGTAATTTGTTATGTTTCTTAAAAAAAAAAGATATAAAAACTCAGCTTGTTCATATCTTTTACAAAAACATTTTCACCAATTCATGACAGTGACAGTACTTATTATCAAGTTAATTCAGCCAAGGCAGTGGGCATAGAGTCTTAACTAGGTATGAGAAATAAGGATTATTATAAAAGTTATATTGTAATCCAGTAATTGTCTATTGATCCTTTGCTAAGCAAAGCATCTTGAATTGAAGTAAGTATGAGCAGAGCTCGGCAGTTTCACTGAGCTGGTAAATTTTTATAAGACTTCAAGATTGTACTCTTGCGATTTAAGTCTGTCAAACTGACTTGAATTGAACTTTGGTACCCAAGAAGTTGGCACAAAAAATAACTAAGCAAGGCTGGTGAAGGTCATTAATTTCTAAAGTTTAACCAATTGACACTGAACGCATCTGTTCCTTGAAAGGCTGTTCTCCTGGCATATTAATATCCTTGCACAGAAGGCCTCTGTCCATGTTATGTGGAAATGGCAGGGTTCTTTGTCTTCTTGTCACATTAGCTAACTGGAGTCAGGGGCTAAAACTTAAAAGTAACTGGTTTTTGGTTTTTTTTTTCAGTGTTGGATAAATACTTATAAAACTGTTTTTTCTGGACAACTAGTAATTGGACAGTTAGATAAACCATTCATATAGTTGAGAAGGAGCCAAGAGTTTTTTTCAAGGGTTTTTGGAAAGCACTTTATAGTTTATTATTATTTTTTTAAACTTCTTGGCAGTTGTTGTTATGGGATTTTAGAAAAATAATTTGTAAAATACTCAGTGCAGAGCCTTTGAATTAATTCTCTTAATGTCAGGGAAAGGACAGCAAGAGGTCTCTGAACTGGCTCACTTCTGCACTAGAGATGACAGAGGTCTGGGACTCCTTTTACCTGATGAACTAAAGCTAAAACAAAAGAATAATATACTCTTTTTCACACATGAATATGTCACTAATGATCTACATGTTTTTTGTTGATTTTCTCAATTGAGATAGAAAACAAGTAATGGGAACGTCACTTAGATTATTCAAATCAATTATATCTGTAAGACAGATTTGAGAATTTGTTAACTTTAAATTCTAGTTAAGTATGCAAGATGATAGGTCTACTCAAAAGCAGAATTGATCTAAGTTGTGCCATGGAAGAATATTACCTAAGTGTTCAAAGTGTGGCTCCTGTGACAGCAATTATCAGTGTCACAACAGAACTAGTTAATGATGCAAATCTCAGGCCCAGTACCAGGTGTGCTGAATCAGAAATTCAGCTTTTGGCTTGGCATACTGGGTTTTAGTGAGTTCTCTAGGGAATTCTGATAAATGCTAAATTTTAAGAACTACTGATCTAGAACAAAGTTCTTTCCTACTTGATGTTTGTCAGTGTATGCCTAGATCAATTATTTACTTTTTTTTTTTTTTTGGTAATCTAAAAACGATGCCGACCAGTTGGAGTGCTTCTAACAGAAAATTCTATGGTACAAAAAGGACAAGAAACTAAATTCTATAGGGCTATTTGAAGAAAAAATGGTTTATTCAGCCTGGGGAAAAGATATCATAGAGACTTGACTTCATTAGCTAGAGGGCTATCTTAGTCACAGAAATAGTACTAAGCAGACAAAATCTTCTGGAAAAAGTGTTGTATGCTGTCTCTGTGATTCAGCCAGCTTCACCTCCCTGGAGACATTTGTGTGTGTTCTAGACACCTTAATGGCAACACAGCAGTGGTCATTCAAGCAGTGAGTTGAGTCAGACGCCCACTAAGAAAGATCTGTTCTAGACTTAGAGAGTACATGCCTATGACCTGCACTGTCATTACTCTCACTGAGCCTTGGTTGTCACCACGAGCATCTTCTCAGATTTAAGTGATGTAGGAATCTTTCTTACTTGAAAATGTTCTTATTTTATGCTTGTTCAATCTTCAGCTTGGGTGAGAATTTAAATTAAACCTTATTTTCCTTCTCCCTGTTGCAGATAACGATTTTACTGTCTTCTAACTTCTCATTGCTGTCACTCTTATTTATTGTTCCTTTGTAGGCAATTTGTCTTTTCTTCCTTGTTACTGGTGAGATTTTAAACATTTTACTTCTCTGATTTATATTCTGGGTAATTCTCGGATCTGTCTTCTAGTCCAATCTATTGTTTATATAATCTGTTGAATTTTAAATTTCAGTGACAATATTTTTCTAGAAGTCCTATTTGGTTATTTTTCATATTTGTCTGTTTCATACTGTTCTGTTATTTTGTAATGATTTAAAGTAGTTTTATCTTGTTTATCATCTTAAACATGTATTTTATTTTAACTTTCAGAAAGTTCTTTTTATCTGAGATCTCTCCCTGTGCTTTTTGTTCTGTTTGTTAGTCTTTAGACTCTACCTCGTGAAAAATCAGTTTTTATGCAGTTTAAAATTTTTAATTGAGTTTACTTTCAATAAGAATTATTTTTTCCATGGAAAATGATATTTCTTAGATTATAAAAGTGATTTTATTGAGCTCTTTGGCATTTGTTTTTCCTGGTTGTCTCCAAGGTTTTGCTGATTCATCATCAGTTTTTTGTTAATGTTTTAGTTTAGGGATTCTTTTACTACATGGGTATTGTAAATTCTGACAGCACACCAGCACTGGGATTTTGATTTCTCATGGGAGATGATTTTTTTTCGCACTACTAAGTGCACAGCTAAAACAAATCTTTCATGCCACTTTAATCTGATTTCTTTCCACTGGACCTTTTAAAGTCTCAGAAATATGCAGATGTTATGAATATTTGTGCCCCCCTAAAATTCCTCCATTGAAATCTAATCTCCAATGTGATGGTTTTTGGTGGTTGGACCCATGGGAGGTATTTAGGTCATGTGGGTGGAGCTCTCATGAATGGGACTGGTGCCCTTATAAGAAGAGGCCAAAGAGCTAGCTTCCTTTCTTCCCACCATGTAAGGATATAGCGAGAAGTTCAGAGTCTGCAATCTGACAGCAAGCTCTTGCCAGAAGCCAGTCATGCTGGTGTAAGTATCTGATGTTTATAAGCCACCCATTCTATGGTACTTTGATATAAGAGCCCAAGCTGACTAAGACAGCAGGAGTCTAGCTTATAGGCCCATTCCTTTTGCAAAACCTGAGACCTATCTCTCTGTTGATATTAATTCAATATGTAGCTCTTTAGTTATTCTGGCCTCATGTCCTTCTGACATCTGAGCAAAATCAGTTCAGGAGCCTACTACTTTGGATTTAAGCTTTCTTTTCATTTCTAGCACCTAGAGGTTTCCCCTTCCTTCAAGTTCAGCTTTGTAAATAAAAAAATACTATGATATTTAGTTCATAATTTCTATGACTATGTGAGCTCAGTCTGCCATATTGCCAGAGCTAAGTAAAATTCCTTGGCTCTTAAATTTCCCTTACATTTATTTTTTTGGTAATGTTACCTATAAATTTATAAATATAAATTAGATGTAAGTACCTTATATGTATATTACTTATACCACTAACATTCTAAAACAAGTTTATAACTTAATATAAAAATGTACAATGAAAAAATTGAAATGAATAACATAATGAGATGAATGCTATTTTGCTGAATTGCTATAGCCAACATGAGTAGTACTAACTACCAAAGCAGAATTTTCAAAGTTCACATGTAGTGTATGATCTTTCAGTTTCTATAGTTTTGTCGAGTTAACCTGTTGTCAAACTGTTTTCTTTTTTATTGTGTGGTAAATTATTTTGACTTTCACTTGGTGCAGATGCATAAAGGTTTACATGTAGCCTTTTGCTCATGGCAAATATGTTCTTTTACTTGACAACAACCTAATTGTGAACACAAGTGCAATTTCAAACACTGAAATCACATAGTGTTTTTCAGTCATAAAACATAAGCATTTGCATAAAACAGACCACACTTAATTGATATTTTTAAATCAGTCCCTAAAATGAGACTCCAATTTCAAAAAATGTCCTATAAAAAATTATGGAATCTGTCTCTGAAACAAGTTAGGGAGATACCAATCTGTGACATATGTTTGTGACATGGGTGCTTGAATTAAGAAGACTATTCTCTGAGAGTGATGTCAGCAAAATGGGGGAGCAGACATCTCCAGACTCTCATTCTTCCCTAAAAACCTTGATCAAAGGAGTGCTGAATCAAGGAAAAGGAAATCTAAAAATAGTAGGGAATCTGTGTGATTTGTGTTTTCACATGCCCCTGCTCTAGCACTGGTACCATGGCAGTCCTAAGCCATTAGTAGCTCATATCTCCACTGTGGGATCCTGTTCACTGCCAGAAGGAAAAAAAATATGTTATTTAAAAATGTTTTACGTATGTCTCTTCTAACTTGTCTAAGTGCTTACCTGATGCCAGGTACTCATTTCTGTTTTGTCAAACCTAGAACTCAGGCTAGAAAAGTGGTGAACATTTTTCAAAATGATGTGTGGTGGACTAATAATCACCTGGTGATTGGAGTAAAACATAACAGTGGAGATATACAATAGACCTAAGGTCCAGGAAGAAAAGCTGGGGGAGACTCTTTGGGAAATTAGGACACTTAAAAGCACCTATTTAAATGTGGGTGACAGGACAAGTTAGAAAGCCACATGTATAGACAGGGAAAAATGCTCATAAAAGACTTAAGAAGACCCTAAGTTTTCACTTTGGGCTGATATGTAGGCTCACAGCAAGCCTGTGTTAAGTGTTGAAGTGACCCTGTAAGAGTCTATGTCCTCAAACTAGGAGAACTGTTATGTTTGTTTTTGTGTTTTTGTTTTTGTTTTTCTTGAGGTAGGGGTGTTTTTTTTCATTGTTTTGGTTTGATTTGGGTTTTGCCTCAACATTCAAGGAAATCTCTGTCAAAAGTTTAGCTCAACACAAGGTAAAGAAACAGAGTTTTTGACCACACTTGACAAGGAATACAGTCTTTGCAAAGTAGTTCCAAAAAGTCACACACACACAAAACTACTACAACCAAAAATTGCAAGCCCTGTGAATGGGGAAGAATCTTATTTCTATAGTTATGGCTTTATTATATTTAAGTATGTTGTTTTCAATAATAAAAATATCATAAGACATACAAAAACATAGGAAAATATGGCCTAGTCAAAGGGACAAAAATACATTGACAGAAACCATCTCTTAAGAATGTCCACACAAATTTTAACACAACTGTTGTAAAATATGTTTATAGATCTAAAGGAAAATATGGTCAAACAATTAAATGAAATCAGGAAAAAGATATATAAACAAAATAAGAATATCAGTAATGATAAAGAAATTACAAAAAAGGACCAAACAAATTCTGAAGGCTGAAAGATACAATATTTGAAGTAAAAGATTCACTGAAGGATTCAACTATAGATTTGAGTGACAGATAAAAGAATTATATACTTGAAGTTAAGACAAATGAAATTACTGCCTTTTAAAAGTATTTTATTCTTATGCTATTATAGTTGTCCTCACCTTTTCCCCATTTTGCCCGCCTCCACCCAGATCCCTCCTCAGGCAATCCCCATACTATTGTCTGTGTCCATGGAAAATGATTGAGCCTTAAGAGCAGAAAAAATGAGTAAAGTACAAAGAGCCTGAAGGACTTGTGAGTCATCATTATCAAGTAAACCAACATATGTGT
This sequence comes from Micronycteris hirsuta, assembly GCA_004026765.1. Classification (NCBI taxonomy): domain Eukaryota; kingdom Metazoa; phylum Chordata; class Mammalia; order Chiroptera; family Phyllostomidae; genus Micronycteris; species Micronycteris hirsuta. Next base: position 82,231 of record PVJI01002688.1, on the reverse strand, counting down.
TATGGGGTTTCAGAAGCAGGAGAGGTGCAAAAAGAATATTTGAAGATATCATGGCTGAAATTTTGCCAAATTTAATGAAAGACATGTATCTACAAGTCCAAGAATTTCAATAAACTCCAAATAGGATAAACTCAGTGACCCATGTTGAAACACATTACAATGTAACTATACAAAAGAAAGAGAAACTTGAAGGCCACAAGTGAAAAGCAAATTGTCACATACAAGGGCTCCTCAATAAAATTACCCCAGTTTTCTTATCAGAAACCTTTGAAGTGCTGAAAAAAAGAGAAACTGTCAACTAAGAATTCTTGGTTTGACAAAACTGTCTTTCAAAGTGAGGTAGAAATTAAGGCATATGTAGATAAAAGCAAAGGAGTTTGTTACTACTAGACCAACTCTACAAGAAATATGAAACGGATTCCTTTCAGCTGAAATGAACAGACACTAGACAGTAACGTGAAGCTGTATGAAAAAATAAGGATTTCTGGTAAAGGTAAATGTGCACATATGAAAACCAGAATTATTGTATCTTTCATTTGTACTCCTATTTGTATTCCTACTTGATTTAAAAGACACATGCATAAAAAGAATTACAAATTGGTTATTGTGCACGCAATCCACAAAAATGTAATTTATGACAACAGCATAAAGATAACCTAGATGAACTGGACAAAAGTCTAGAAACACACATTACCTAAGCTTACTCAAGAAAAAATAGAAAATTTTAATAAACTTCTAAGAAGAGATTAAATCAGTAATAAAAAACCTCCCAGTGAAAGTCCAGGACCAGATGGTTTTACTAGTGAATTCTACCTGATATTTAAAAATAATTAATACCAATTCTTCTTAACCCTTTTAAAAAATAGAAGAGTAGGGAATACTTCCAAACTCATTCTGTTAGGTCAGCATTATCCTGATAATAAAGCCAGATAAAGACATTACCCCTCTCTCCAAAAAAAGAAGAAGAAAATTATAGGCCAATATTCCACATAAATATAAAAGCATAAATCTTCAACAAAATACTAGCAAAGTGAATCAGACAGGATATCACTAGTGTTTTGTACCCTGAACAACTGAGATCTCACCTAGGGATGCAATAGTGCTGCAACATATGGGAATATTTTTTGTCTTTTATGTTTGGTTTATTTTCTGTGCTTGAGTCTGAATATTGTCCTTAGACCTATTTTCCAGTATACTAATTCAGTCTTCTGTTATATCTAATATATCATTAAAAACATCTTTTGGTTCTTAATTTTAGATACCGTGTTTTTCAGTTTTGAAAATTTTATTGATTTTCTATTTATAGACCTCAGGTACTAGTAAAATTCTCTATTTTGTTACCTATTATTTTAAATACCTGAAATTATTTTGTATGATATTGCAGTATCTGTTATCTGCTAAAGGTTTTTGTAGTTTTGTTTTCTATTTTCTATTTTATTTATTTATTTTTTTTTTTGTTTTTTAAAGATTTTATTTATTTATTTTCAGAGACAGGAGAAGGGAGAGAGAAAGAGCAATGTATGGTTGCTTCTCACATGGCCCTCACCAGGGACCTGGCCCGCAACCCAGGCATGTGCCCTGACCGGGAATCGAACCGGGACTCTCTGGTTCCCAGCCCGCGCTCAATCCACTGAGCTACATCAGCCGGGCACTATTTTCTATTTTTTATCTTGTTTTTCTTCACTCCTCATCCCATAATCTATTTTCATCTTTTGTCACTTCAGATGATTTTTCTGTTAAATGCAAACGTTATCTGTAAATTTTTAATAACTTCTGGATCATGAAATCTCCCTGAAAAGTAGGCTATTTTTAAGGCTTTGTAAGGATTGATCTACTTCTGGTTTACACTTAATCAAGGGTATATTTCTGCTGGTATCTCAGATTGAACTGTGGACTCTTTACCAGGGCCATTCCTCACTGGGGAATTTTTTTCTCTAATTTTCTGCCCAGCTCTGTGAGATTGCTTAAATTCTGCTTAGCTGTCTCACCTCTTAGCGAGTGCTTCCTGATTGCTATGTTTCATGCCCCCTTTATAGCTAAGGATTCAGTAAAGGCAAACGATATAAAGAATGTCAGTCTAATTTATCTGCAATATACTTTACCCCAGAATCATTTTATGTTCTAATTTGACTGCTTTTTGGGGGGTGGGGGGTGTCGGGGAAAGGACCTAGGGATGAGAGTACTGAATTTCATTATGCTTTGTCTTTAAATTATTGAGAGGCTCCTATTTTCTTCCCAGCATCCATGCCCTGTGTTGGGAATAAGCAAATTGTTCAATGGGAAGAAACATTGGAGATAGTCCAGGTCACCTCACTGTTTAACTTCTCTCATTTGTTTCTTTAAATCCTTGTGTCCTTGATTGCTCTTTAATGCCTTCAGACAGCTGTTTTTGTTTTGTTTTGTTTCTGTTATTTTATCAAGTTTTATAGTGGGTCTTGGTGGGAAGATTTGTTTTATATAAGCTATGTTGCCTTTGGCAGAAGTGGAAGACTCTTTAAGTGTATTTTTTGTAAGTTCTCTACCTTTTTTTTTTAATGCTTTGCCAGCTATTTGTTAAGGAGACTCAGTTATTTGTTTTATAGGATTTCCCATGGTACCTCCTTGTGATGTTACTTTATATGTTCCTCTGTGCTCTGTCTTTCCTTTAAACAGGTGGTTTTTTAATAGATGTAATTTTGACAAAAAATACTTTATAGATATTTGAGTGTACTTCTAATTGCAGTGAATTGAGAGCCTCATAATGTCTGGTTTTCCCTATATTTGTGATGTTAAAGTTAAATCATGGATTCCATTTATTTTCATTGCTTTTGTGTCAAATGATAAATGTATATTTTTAACTTTTTAAAGAACTCACAAGGGGTTTTTGAAACTGTTTTGTATTCCATTTTGTAGCCATACCATTTTGTATTCCTAAAACCAATGTATTAGAGTTTCAGTTGTCCAAAATTCTTGTCAACAGTTGGTACTGTCCTCTTCTTGGTTAGTTTCAGTCACTTTAACGAGTGTGCACTGGCATCGCCTTTTGCTTTTTGTTCATCGTTTCTTCAGTACCTGATGACGCTGAGCACTCTTCACGTGCGTTTTGGCTGGTCAGACATCTTCTTTTGTCAGGGGTCTGTTCAAGTCTTTTCCCCATGTTGTTTTCACTTGGGTTATTTTACTTATTATTAAGCTTTATAATATTTAATATATTCTGGATACCAGTTTTATTCCATACACACACACACTCCTCACAGTCCTCACCTTTTCACTGTGTCCTATCTAAATAATCATCTACTCTAAGTTCTAGAAAATTTTTTCCTATGTTTTTCTAGGTTTATAAAACTTAATTTTTTTTTGTTTAGCTGTATGATCCATTAAAAATTTTCTTTTGTATAACAGTGACAAAACAATTGAGATTTATGTTTAGCTACATGGATATCCACTTGTTCAAGCACTAATGTTGACAAGTCTTCTATGGTTTCACTGGTTATTATCCCATTTACAGACAAGAAAACATATTTCCTGACCGTAATGTACAAAGTTCAATATATATCCTTTAAATTCATATTACTATTATTAGTAGTAGTAGTATAGTATTATTAGTATTATTATTTAGACCTCACTTATCATAATTTTTGCTACTTGATCTGTCAATGTCTCAGTGTATTCTATTAAGATCTCTTACTATTATTTTGTCTGTGTGTGTTTTTTTTTTTAAGATTTTATTTATTTATTTTTAGAGAGAGGAGAAGGGAGGGAGACAGAGAGGGAGAGAAACAGCAATGTATGGTTGCTTCTCACATGGCCCTCACAGGGGACCTGGCCCGCAACCCAGGCATGTGCCCTGACCGGGAATCGAACTGGGACCGTCTGGTTCCCAGCCCGCGCTCAATCCACTGAGCTACACCAGCCCGGCTGTCTGTGTTTTTTAGGCATTTTCCCTTTTCTGAAGTTTTTACTTTTTGAAAAATTATCATTTTCTAAAAAAGATTTTACTTACTTATTTTTAGAGAGAGGGGAATGGGGGAGAAGGACAGGGAGAGAAACATCAATGTGTGGTTGCCTCTCGCATGCCCCCTACTAGGGAAACTGGCCCACAACCCAAGTACATGCCCTGACTGGTAATCAAACCAGTGACCCTTTGGTTCATAGGCCAGCACCTGATCCACTGAGCCACACCATCCAGAACTCTGCAATTTTTTCTGTATGTATTTTGATACAATATTATATGTTATATTTGGGCTTGTAGCAGTCAGATCTTTATTTTAGAATGTTAATAAGAAATGATACTTGTTTAATAACTTTTTCCTTAAATTTAAGCTTATCTGTTAAGTAATATGTTATTATCTCTTTCTTTACATGTTTTTCCTTATATGGGTTTACCTATTAGTTGTCAGTTTCATAAATTTTTCATCTTTCCTTTTAATGGGATAATTTAGACAATATACAGTTATTGTGTTGTTGAATTAGCTATGTTATTTTGTTTCATTATATCTTTTTTCAAAGTTTCTTTTGTTTCCTTTGTGTTTTTATAATTTCTTTTTTAAATTTATTGAATTTAGGGCAGGAGGGGGTGGAGACAGGTAGACAGACAGACAGACATCAACCTGTTGCATCCCCTGCCCATGCACTCATTGGTTGATTCCTGCACGGACCCCAACCAGGGATTAAACCCACTGCGTGTGTTACATTTTTTAGCTTCGCACATCCTTAGAATTTTGAACATTAGTCCTTTCATTTTTTTCAAAATGATTTTCAATTTTCAATTTTCTAAGCTTTGGAATTAAACACAAAATATTTATTTGTGATATATTAATATAAATGGTTTATCATATGTTTTTATTCTCCCTCTTCCTCTCCTATATTCTTAAAAATTTCCAGTGTTTTAGATCAAGAGTAATACTATTATTATAGTATATTTTCCATGTTATATATATTTTCCAATAGTAAATAGTGATATTTACATTTAGTTTAAGATAATTATTAAACTTATCTCACTTTTAATTATTTTCTATGCTTTAGATCATGACTTCAAGTAAAGATACTTGCTTCATATTTTATCATGTATTCCTTATGTATCATATGTTTTCTTTTTATATTTCAGCTTTATTCCTTTTTTAATTTTGTGACTTTTTTTCCTTCAATGCTTTGTAAATGTTTGATCCACTGTCATCTACTGTTAAGTGTTGCCGTAGAGAAATGTGATTTTGTTCTTTGGTTACTGACCCGACTTTTCTGCCTGAATGCTTATACATTTTTATAAATTTTTCTCTGACATATTGATTATTCTTGGTGTCTTAATTTTTCTTCCCCTCTCTTGTAAATATCAGTTGACCCGATATTACTGTTCTTCTGTATTAAAGTGATCATTTTTTTCTATCACAATTTTCAGCTTCATGCTACTTTTTCTAAATTCTGGGAGAATGTGTCATGTTTGTTTTCCACATCACTTGGGTAATTTTCCATAGCTTAAGTCTTGCACCTATTCCCTCTCATATGGATTTTAATTTAGTTAATCTGTGTTTGCTTTTTTACAAGCCTTTTATCTAGTTCATCTTGCTTTATATTTACTGTTGAGTTTTTGATTTACCATGCTCTCATTTTACCACATACAAATTTCTCCTTATTATGTCTCTCTTTTATTGATACGTTTATTTTATACTCTAGATGGTGATACCAAAGAATGTATTTAGAATTCCTTTTTAACCCATTAATATACAATATTCTGAGGCTTAAAAATACTTTAACTCTTTTGGATACTATATTAGCCAGAATTCTCTAGAGAAACAGAACCAATAAGGTGTCTGTGTGTGTGTGTGTAATTGATTCATGTAATCATAGAGTCTGAAAGTCCCAAGATTTGTAGTCAGCAAGCTGGAGACCAAGGAAGTTGATGTAAGTTCCCATCTGAAAGCTCAAGTTTCAATTAAGAGCCATATTTCAGCTCAAGTCTGAAGGCTGGAAAAACCTGGTGTCTGGCTCAAGGCAGGTAGGCAGTGAAGAATTCCTTCTTGCTTACAGCAGGGCCAGCCTCTCTGTTCTATCAGGCCTTCAACTGATTGCATGGGCCCACCTACATTAGGGAAGGGACTCTGCTTTACTCAGTTTACTGATTTAAGTGTGAACTGTATCCGAAAATACTCCCAGATACGTCAAATATAATGTTTGAGTAAGTACCTGGGCATCCAATGACTCAGTCGAGTTGACACATAATCATCACAGATGCTGTATTCTTTTCTTTGTTTCACAGTATTTTTATTGTATCATATGCTAGTAATATACTTCCCTCCCTACTTGATCTCAGACATAGAGGATCTATACATGCTGTGTACTTGTCAGAAAACAAGGTGGGTAGGCAAGGCGTTCATCCTTCTTGCTGCCTCATTTTATGGTAGTCTTATTGTTTATCCAGATTATTTATGTGTATAAGGATGTACATATCTCTCATCTGATTTTCTGATTCTGTTGGCTTTGATGCATTTACCTGTTACCAATAATAATAGCTAATCCACTTCGGTAGCTTGAATACCTAAGAGTACATTTTCTCACATGAAACAACTCCAGAAATGGTATTAGCTCAGACACTCAGGAATGTCAGGGCCGAGGTCTATCATTCTCTTGACCTTTTCTTCAACATTTCACAGTGGCTGCTAGAATTCTAGCCATCACATACTTATTTTGACAGCAACAAGAAGGAAGGACCAGGCAAAAGGGCCTCTGCACACTTTTCTACTTTCAGATCATTTGCCTTCCACATGACAAGATGTAAATATTCTAACTTTTTATATGGCCAAGGATAATTTTGTTAAGGTAGAAGAAATCATGGATAATGAGTAAGCAGCTAACATATTCTGCAAATATATCAATATTTTTCAGCGGAGGTGGCATCTGCTTCCTATCAGCAATGTCTGGTTTTCTGAAAATATTCTGAGCTTGTGTTGTACAATGTAAATGGTCATTTTCTAGCATGTCCAGGTACAGAGATCCTTTAGTTCTTTTTCTGACTTTGCTCAAGGGACAATACCGCTAAGGTTTTGTTATATTTCACCAGTTTACTTTCAACTATAATTTTATGCCATCTTTCTAAGATTTGCAGGTTCTGCTTAGATAAGAAAGAAGCTAGATAGCAGAAAGCAGGTGAGGGAGTCACTGGGGAAAAGGGAGAATCTAATTCTAACTCGATAGGAGTAGCAAAGCATAGAGAGGAACAGCTGTCTTTCTCTCTGTTCCACAGAGCTGAGTCTGAGAGGACTTTCTTGTTTGATGTCCCATATTATAAACTCTTTCTTAATTCAGCTTCTGTCTGCTACTTGGGATATTTTCATCTTTGGTTTCATCAATATTGGTTTTAGCATTAGTGTGGCTTTTCATCTTTTTTTGGGTCTTTACTATTGGGAATGTTTATAAAAAGCTATATTGAGGGGCTGTTAGCCAGGCAACCTTTATTCAGTGGGTATTTATTTTAATAGCCATTTGGTTTCATTACCTTTTAATGAGTTCTTTGATAGTAAGTTCCTTAATTAACAAGGCAGTCTTTCAGGTTTCCTCTTCTCTAATTGTTAACATATTTTGGTGCTTTCACACAAATACACTGTGATGAAAAGTTTCCTCTTTACAGCTCCTTTAGGACATTCAGAAGGAAAAAAGACAGGCTAGGGAGAATGCAGCGTGTTTCCTTGAGATCTAAGTGGTTTAAGATCACTTGTCTTTACAAACTGAGACTGACTGAAATACTCCTATTTTGTGCTCAATTATCTGTAACATGGTTAACTCAGAGTAGATTTCTGGGTGTATGAAAGTTGATTCAGTTCAGCTCACATTAAAATTTGCTTGTTGAATTTTTCTATGACTACTTTTTAAGAAATGTGGAATATTTAATTCTGCCTGGGATCCAAATAAATTTTATTAAAATAATTTTTGAGCTTTAGGGAGTACTCCTCAAAAAGACAGGAACATTTCATAATAAAGTACCTACCATTCACTGAGCTCCTGATATGTGCCAGATATGTATAGGGTTCTTTATTTTATTATCGTATTAACTGCATACAATTTCTGCCATGTTGCTGATATCTTCATTTTACTGGTGAGGAAGGTGACTCTGACCAAGATTCAACAACTTTCTGAAAAGTCACATAATTGATCAGGTCAGGATTTGAACCTAAGTTAATGTGAACCAAATCCTTGCTCTTTTTCTGTGTATCACTTGTACTCGAGTCTTACCTTGTTTTCACCACTACTTCCCATAAAGCGGACATTGTGGTTCATGCATTGCTCTCCCATCGTGAGATTAATTAGAGAGCTAATTAAATACTTATAAAGAAGATCTTAAATGATTTCTCTCAGAAAAACCTAAGGTTTTAAATATTCTGAAATGGAACATTTGTTATTGGCAGAAAATAATGAACCAAAGCACCTACAGGATACATTTAGCTCAAAAAGCAAAAGAGAAACTCAGGCTAATGAGGTGTTAGGGAGGAGAAATGCTTTTATTTAGGGTATTGACCAGTTAGGAACTGAGTAATATGTTGTATGTGGAAGTTAAAAGCGACTGGCTGGCAGACAGTCAGGCGTCTGTACCATTGTGTTTTGTAAACTCTCTCCTATGGCTATGGTGTTTTTTTCCAAGCCCACTTAATTTTTTATGAGGTTTGTAAAGGTCTTGAATAAACAATTGAGATTATAGAGGTTTTCCTGGAAGCTTTGGTTAATATTTTAATATGCTCTGCTTTGTCACATTATTAAATAACTTATTGGAAAGTTTGAGAGAGTAAGACAGGGTTTCTTTTTTATTTTTCCTATTTTTCCTTTTGTTTTCTTTTGTTGTCGTAGTAGTTAAATATCAGAATTGGATGTAGTTATTAGCTGATTCTCTCTCTTCTTTTTATTTTAACTTTATACCTCTACAGATCACCCTTGGATTGGGATCCAGCATCTGGGAGGCCTCCACTTAAAATGTGCTTCAGCTGGAATTACAGTTTAGAGGGTATATCTGAAACTAAGCCAGTGACTGTAATTTATGTAGTAAGGGAGGACTGGAGAAGGGGAAAGGGAATTGGATAAGGTCAAAAACAGGAACTAATAGTACTTTGGAAATTACCTCATCATGACCTTTTGCTCATTAATATTTGAATCTGATTCTTTGGCATCTTGGTTGTAGTCTGGTGGAATGTTCAGCATGGCAAAGACTGAATACCTTCAAAGACATTTCTGTGTTAATGAGATGACTTGATGAAGTTGACCTTTAACCTGAGCAGGAGCGGAGGAAAAGAAGGGAAGAGATTTTATTCTCATTATGAGGACTCACTCTATGGCAGGGTGTGTGTGTAGTGGTGACTGTGTACTTTACCTCAAACTTGTATTACCTCATTTCAAATGGTAAGCCACTGGAAAATGTTTCCATGACATTGTGATGTACCGAAGGTCACCCATCAAGTCCTACCATTTTTGTGACGCCTTCCCTGACAATTTTGGCCTCATAACCTTTTCTTCTAAAATCATATAGTGTTTAGAGTTTATTCTGCTCAGCTGAGCACTTAATTGCATGTTCTCCTTGATTTGGTTTAGAACAGGAAGTACACATCCTACTTTTTGCATGACACATTTTTTACTGTAAAAGAAGAAAATCATATGACCCTATAAAAGGAATAAATGGTTAGTAAATTATTATGCACTCATAAAATACTTACATTTTAAGCAAATATATGCAATGTTTTTAAAATGACTTTCCATATCCTGGATCATAGGAATAAAAATTATACTGATAAGACATTTACAGAGTACTTACTATAAGCCAGGTAGTGTGGAATTATTAGACAGCAAATGCTCCATAGGAATTGTTTTTATTTAATCATTATGACAATCTATTTTATAGATGATGAAACCGAGACCAAAGTTCAAGTCAGTGGTCTAGAGAATTATATTTAATACGTTTGTTGGTTTTCATTAAACCACATACCTGTAATTTCTCTCTTTACCTTTACATTTTTTTCTTGTTTTTCTGACACTGTTTTGGTCTATGGAAATAGAATATACAAATGAAGGTACTTGCTGTGGTGTTGTTGTTTTGTAATGTACTGATTAGTTGGCTGTACTCTTTTATCCTTTATTGTAAATTTTAGTTCAAAAGACTCATATATGTATGCATTTTCTTTATAATGCAAAAATGTTGGCCAAGCTGATAATGGAAATCAAGACCAGGGCATATAAAATTATTGACCAGGGAGAAATTATTTAAGTGGTTATTATAGGTTTTTTTTCTAGTTTGATATAAATTTGTCAATTAAAAAGATTCTTTTAATTGTGATGTCATAAGTATCAGATTTATCCTCTAGTGTAAACGACTAAGAAAACTAGACAAAATGTAAAATGAGAGTATTTTCAAACAAAGGAGGGGATCAATACTTAGGATGTCACTAAGAATAGGTACTAGAGGAATAGGATACCAAAAATAAAGAAAGAGAAAGAACCCTCAAAAATATCTTTATAAAATTCCCCTTTAGTCTTTGGCTAATTTCCTTGCTGCAGATGAACAGGGCACACCCTGGGGCTTTAGACCACAACAGCTGCTGGAATGTGGGCATGTGTTCTATAAGTTGCTCAGCCAGAGACATTGAGAATTGAACCCATAGAGAGACTTTCCATTCAAATATTAGTAAAGCCCTTTGCGGGGATTATAGACAAAGTCCTCAGTGTAAGGCAAAACTAAAATGCACCAACCATAACTTTATAAACAAGCCTGACAAAATAAAATTGATCCACTAATGATTTAATTGCCTGCCTGAACACAACTCTGAACTCTGTTGAGGAAGATATTCGAAAGCCTCTATAACCTCTCACCGACAATGTATACATGTAAAACAGAGTTTTTTAACGTGCTTACCAGCAAGAAAATTGACACATATAATCGAAAGTTAAAAGAGTCATAGAAGTAGACCATTAGATAATCTAGATATTTATGCTAGCAAAGATTTCAACATAACTATGATTGATATGTTAAAGAACCCAGGAAAGAATGTGTAAAATACAAAAAATATGAATTAGTTGAATAGGTATTAAGAATCAAATGTGTATTCCAGAATAGCAAAATGTAGAATCTGTAATAAAGATCTCATTAGGTGCAATTTTAAGAAGCAGAAGTCAAGATTAGTGAACTCAAAGAGAGGTCTACAGAAAATACCTAAACTTAAACACACACTAAGAAAAAAAAGAATAAAATTTTCTTTCAATTTTATAAATGGAATGGAGCATAAAAGAGATGGCACACAGTTGAAAGCTGGAACATACATGTACTTGAAGTCCTGGAAGAAGAAGAGAGAATGAGATGGTACAGAAGTACTACCTAAGAAAGTAATGCTTGATAATTTTCCATGTCTGAGGAAATGCATCAGTTTACAGTTCTTGGAAGCTCAGTGAGCCTATGCAGGAAAAGTACAAAGAAAGCTAAAGCTAGGCATATGACTATCAAATATAAAGAAAAATCTTAAATACAACTGCAGAACAAAAACACTTTCAAGGGGAAAACAATAAGAATGATGGCTGACTTCTCATAGAAACAATGGAGGCCAGAGGGCAATAGAATAAAACTTTTAAAATCCCAAAAGTAAAAGAAAACTGTCAACATACAACTCAGTACTCAGTAAAATGTATCTTTCAAAAATTAAGGTGAAGTGCTCTCTGTTGACCATGTTGCAATAATTGGCACCAGATTTACTCTTAACCATAAACATTTGAAATACCAGACAAATTAAATGAAACACCTGTTTTCAGATAGTGGACAGCAGGCTGCGCTGAACTGTGATCTCTGAGAGGAGGGAACAAAATGAAACATTGCCCTGGCAATCTGCCTACAGGTACTTTGTAAACCGTGGTACAGGGAGGACACCCAAGGTAACACAAGCACAACAGGGGGGTATTGTTTAGTTTAGAAGACAGAGATTAGAGTTTGGGGAAGAAGTTGCTGATATTTGTAAGGAAACAGTTTTGAGATGGGGAAGGTATTTTGAGGAGTAGGACCAGATATCCACATTGGGATCCCTTTGAGGCTTGGGCTAAATACTAAGCTTAATGTGTAGAAAAAATCTATGAGGTCAGGAAAAAAACAACTGCCAGGGTGCAGAAGCTGAGCACAGTTGCCAGAACTCACACAAGGAAGGGAAATGATAAGATTTTAACCTGAAAGAAGGGAAAGAACCCACTGAATTTTGAAGTGTGTATAGAGCCAACAGAAGAATGGCTAAGTAGCTGGTCTAAGCTACATTAGTAGCAGGCCTAATATAATCATAGAGGAAAGATGATTCTGATCCCTGCATAAAAGAATAGACCAATAAACCTCAAAATTTCAAAAGAAACTGAACTATTTGCTATAAAAAAGTCAACACTCTTTAAATAAATTCAACAAAATAGAGACACTTGACAACCTAACATTCACAGTATGTAGTGTTAATAAAACTGTACTAGATGTGAGAAGAGACAGGACAATGTGGTATATAACAAAGAAAATAATCAGTCCATAAAATAGCTGAAGTGACATAGATGACAGAATTAGCAGGTAAATGCTTCTAAAACTGCTCACATGCACACATATGTTCGGTAGGTTCAAGATTTAAAGGTAAATATAAATATAAGGAAAAGCAATCAAAATCACAAAAAACGAATCAAATGAAACTTCTAAGACCAAAACGGTCAGAAATGAAAAATGTGCTGAATTGGATTAGCAACAGAAGTTAGCAACTTTAGAAGATAAGATTGGGAAATTTAAAAGACTGAGCAGTTGAAACTACACAAACTAAAGTGCAAGAAGAGAAACAAAAGGGAGAAAATTTTGCAGAGCATCAGTTCTATGAGGGACAGTATCACAAGGAGCGCCCTGCCCTTCGTGTTCCTGGTTCTCAGGCTTTCGGACACAGACTGAAATCCACACCACCAGCGCTCTGGCTCTTACGCCTTCAAACTGCACCACTAGAGAAAGGTAAATTTAACACACCAAAATGTGAACAGAGGAGTGTTACTCAGGGAGCAAAACCAGAAGAGAAAGTTGGTGTGGAAGAATAGTTCTCATTCACAGAATAGTTCCTGTCTCTCTTTCCCTATTTCTTGAGACTTGCTAGATTATCCAGAGAAAGAAAAACTTGGGCATTCGAGGTCATTTAGATAAAATCCTTGACAATCTAAGACTCAGGATCTGGTCCCAGTAGGTTGATGAAGAGCTATGGTGGGCGGGGAGTCCATTTTCAGTACCTACGGTGAACTCAGCATGCTTTTGATGCTGCTTTAGATGAGGGAAGAAGAAAAAACCTGCCAGTATCCTGGTCTTTCAGATTCGTGTGATTTTTATCTCCTTGTCCACTCCATTCCCTTACCCAAGTCTCAGAGCAATAGAAAGATGTAGAAACTACCACAAAGCCCTTTACTGGGAGTCAAGATTAAATGATTGTGAATTGTCTTTGGGGAAAGTGTGACAGGGCTGAATTCACATCTTAGCTCCACCACTTACGAGGTGTATTCAAGTAGCTTAACCCTTAACCCAGAAACTGTCCTTATCTGCAAATCAAGGATTAAATACTTCATGGGATTCTTGTGAGGATTATATGAGAAAATATTTTCAAAACATTCAGCATATACTCAGTGCTTAGTAAATGGAAGCAACCTCTCTGATGACGGTGGTAGAGACAGTCACGGTGTTGATGATGATGATGCTTTCTCTGAGTCCTTCACATCTGCTCACTAGCATTTGTACATGAATAGCACTTGGTTTTGTGATTGAAGTGCATAGTAATTGAAAGTAATAAATACTGCACTTTTTATATTTCTTTGAAGGAGTTTGTAAAATTTCTGCACAGTTGTCTGAATTGTGTTTTTGTCTTTGTATAAGAAACAATGGATGATACCTCCCTTTTAGTAGGAGAGACTCAGATACTCCCTGACCCAGTGAAATATATGGAAAAAAACATATAAAAAGACACTGTAGTGAGAATCTGAAATTTTCATGAATTTTTACTAGACCTACATTACACTATGACTTATTGAGTTTATAACAGCAAAAATAAGTAAATAAATTAGAAATAGAAATAACCTACTGTGTTTGCCAGTATAATATGCACTTTTTTGCCCAAATTTTTGAGGGAAAAATAAGGATGCTCATGATGCATGGGTATAATTATTATATGCTATGGGTATAATAGTCCCATGTATAATGTGCACAGAAATGTAGGTACACATTATACACAGCAAAATACAGGGTAAATCTCCAACAACAGAAGAATGGACAAATGCATTGTGGTATACTGTGGAATAATTAAAGGAATAAACTTCAGTAACATGTATTACATTGTAGTTTCACATTATGATACCGAACCTAAAAAGCAAGTTGCAAAAGGATTGAAATTCCCTTTGAGATTATGGAAATGCCTATGAGATTATGGAAAGTTTGAAAACATAATATAGTATATTGTTTCTTGCTACATGCATACCTATCATAGTAGTATTTTAAAAATACAAATAGTATACCTAACACCAATAATGATCACCTGTGGGGAGAGGGAGGAAAATGATTAAGGAGATCACACAAGGGCTAAATTATATTTACAGTGTTTAGGGGATGGATACATGAGTGTTCATCATGTAATTTTCATGTAGCTGAAATATTTCATAATTTCAAAAAAGAAGGATCCACTGACTAATTTGAGAACTCGGACTCTTTAAGGCACATGTCACCCTATTTTTCAGAATAGATAGTGATGGTAAACAACAGAAATATACAGGATATACACGTATATCTGAAGAAAGTGGATATAAGAGGTCTGTCCGGAAAAAGTCCAGCCATTGTTAAAGTAATGAGAACAGTTTGTGCAACGTCAGTGTAACCTGGCAGCCAAGGAGGGTGGACTGGAATGCACATGCATGAACAATGAAGTCTTCACTGTACTAGTTAATGGGTGTGGTAGATGCTGTTGACTGAGCATGTGTATTGTGTGGCCATCCCATTCAAAATAACTGAGTGGAGCAAAAATTCTGCATCAAACTTTGCATTAATCTTGAACATTCCTCCATGGAAACTATTCCAGTGATTTAGAAGGCCGCAGCTATGGGCAACTGGTGACTGGCAGCTTCATCACGAAAACGCACCCACTCATATATCATGTCTTGTGCAGAGTTTTTTTGATGAAATGTCAAAGTCCCCCTACAGCCCAGATTTGGTGCCCTGTGACTTCTGGCTTTTCCCAAAACTAAAATCACCTTTGAAAAGGAAGAGATTTCAGATCATCAATGAGATTCAGGAAAATGCAACGGGCCAGTGGATGGTGATTGGGAGAACTGTGTGAGGTCCCAAGGTGATTACTCTGAAGGGGACTGAGGAGTCATTGTCCTGTGTACAATGTTTCTTGTATCTTTTTCAATAAATGTGTCCATTTCTCATAGTACATTGAGATGGGTGCTCAATGAGATGGCTGGGTGCTTTCTGGACAGTCTATGATGTGTGACTTAGACCTGGGGCAAAGATGTAATTCAGTAATTTTAAGGTGTTCAAATATTTTAAAGATAGTAAGCTTTCAATACCATATTTTAAAATTTAGCTTAAAATGTATGTTCATAAACCTCAGTGTTTATTTAAAAAAAACCAAAATTCATCCTTTTAATTATTTTTTTCAGGAAAACTTTTTCAGTTTTTTCACTTTATATGTATTAAGTCATTAAGCAGTAAGACTTTGGTTTCTTAGATAAGTTAGGGAATATTGCTTACATGTGTTTTTTTAAGAATTATGATTGTTTTGAAAGGACTATTTGAAATTTATTCTCTGTGGAAAAATTTCTTCTTGGTTAAGATTTTGAATATTGTTTATCTTTTGATTTAGGAAAAAAAGTGCTTCTTGAATAAGTAGCTGGGATTTATGAATTTTAACTTAGTGTTATAGCTACATAACTGATGATCATTAAGCTAGTATTTAAGGTGATTGCCATCAGGTACTGTGAATTCCCATGGTTTGAATGTAAGGGTATTATGATGAAAACCTTAAAGACATTCCTAATTAAAAAAATAGTTTTGTTGGAATTTCATTTTAATCCGCTAACATTGAGGTTTACATTCCTGTGTTTCAGGGAAAGGTGGCCCAGACAGCATGCATGTCAGCTTGCAAGCATTTAGCCACGTCCCTGATGCAACTTTTGCTGGAGGCTGAAGTGAGACAGCTTACCTTGGGAGCATTACAGCAGTTCAACTTGGATGTCAGAGAATGTGAACGTAAGGCAGCGAACCATCCCGGTGCTTGTTTATTTTGCCTGCATACCCATTTCTGCGGGGGAAAATGTTCTGAATCTATGAGGTCTTTGTTCCTGTTGCAGTCAAAGAGTACCTAGATGACAGAAATAACTTAAAGGTTGCCTAGAAATAGTTTCTCAGCAAGCTCATTTAAGCACCCAAAACTGCTTAGGCCCATATGTGGAACATAGAAGATCCCTGGCCACGAGGCATTTGTCAGTCTAGAGGGTGATAAAAGGTAGACATGCATTTAATAGACACCGAAGAAAATCTGATTAGTTCAAAGACTTCAAAAGAGTGTAGTTTCCCACCATTTTCTTTTTATGTTTTACTTTAAAGCTATTTTTACATGCTATTTGTAAACCCTTCTTAGTCTAAAGGACAAATGTTTTTTATTTATCAGTAAGAAATGCTTTCTAGTACAGGTAGAAACAGAAAACCTTAGACAGAGGGGTTTAAACAAATAAGTTGTTTTGTTTTTTTTTTTCTCAGAGGCTGTGAGTTTCTGAATTGATTTAGTTGCTCATTGATGTCCCCAAGGATCAGGCTCTTTGTTCCCTCTCCTCTCCCATACTTAGCGTGTGGACTTTCCTTCCTCGTCTTTATTACAGTGAGAAGAGACAGGAAAAAGAGGCCAGTCTCACCTATTCCTTTTACTAAGAAAATACACACCTTTTCAGGAGACCGCTAACAAACTTACCTGTGTGTCTCATTGGTCAGAATACAGTTGTACGGTCGACTCCAATGCTGAGGGTGACGGGAGACTGAGTGTTTGTCCAGGGGTAAGGGGGGACATCCTTGTTGGCTCAGGTGACTCATCGTGAATCATTCACTTGGTGCTGAACACAAAGCTCGACTGCAGGTAGGAGAAAGGAGGGAAGGGAGGGTGTTGTGGTGGTTGCTGTGCTGTCAGCAAAAAGTGAAAATGAACCCAAATGATGTGACTTGAAATGATTTTTCTAATTCTAAGAAAAGTAAAATAGTGGAAAATTCCATGAGTCTGCTAATACTTCTGCCCTGTCTTTTTATTCTTACTGCTTATTGGTTTTCCTTGGTTGATTTTGATGGCTGGAAATTAAGATTTTATTTATTGGCTATGCTAGTTTTAATTAATTAATTAACTAATGAAGACTTCCAGTTCCACCCACCACAGATTAACAGTTATCAAAGTCACCCTTATTCCATAAACAACTGTAAAACCGGATAAAGTGTATGAAGCAACTCTTTTCATGCATCAGACAGCAACTGCACAGAGCTGTGATCCTTTAGAGAGGGGACATGCACGAGGTCAGCTTGTCATTCACTCTCATTTTCTGTCCGGGAGCACTATCCACAGAACCGCCCAGGAAGGTAGGTCCCAAATAAAAAGCAGTGTTTTGCACAGATAAACAGAGATTGGCAGATAGGGTTGGTGAGGCAGCTGGGATTTGGGAAAGGAACTAGAGAACAGGGAGTTGTTTAGAGAACTAGCTCCAGAAAACTGTATTAGAGAGCCCATGAGTCTGTGGTCAGAAACTAAGTTGCTATGTGCAGGGTGAAACTTCGTGAGGTTTGGCACAGAACAGCCACTGAGGATCTGTGAGCTGGGTAGGTATGCCAGAGGTTACGGAGTGCCCAGCGACACTGGCCTTCTGACCCATCAGAGTGGAGGGACCAGCTGAAGATCTTGTGCATTCAGTGAGACCTCAGAACGTTAGATTTTAAGAGTGCTACTTAAGAGCTACCCGTGATTCACCCTAACAAAGCCTAATTACATGACTCAACAAGATAGAGGTGATCTGCCAATAAAATAACTGCCTGCCAAAACAAAACTCAATAGTCCTTGAAGATGAACAAACACACAAAAATTCAGACTCTCAACCACATAGCAGCCACAATTTCACAGTAAAAAGCTACAATTTGATGTGTAAAGAAGCAGGAAAATGTGATCCATAACAGGAGAAAAAACAGGCAATAGAAACAGACCCACTGAGAACACAAATGTTGAAAATAGTTTCCTTTAGGGATAGATTCCTTTAAGAGTCTGAATAAAAATGTATTTCATAATTTAGAAGAAAAGATGGGCATAATGCATGACTGTAGCTGAATTTTTTTAGGTTTGATAAAAAATATTAATCTACTGACTCAAAAAGCTCAACAAATCTTTAGCAGGAAAAACAAAGTCACACCCAGGTACATTATGGTTATATTTCTAACAAAAAAGAAAGAGAAAATCTTTAGAGCAGCCAAAAAAGAAGAGACACGTTACGTAATGGAGAGCAGTGATAGAGTTACTGCTTACTGCTTGTTGGAAACAGTGCAAACTATGCGACACTGGAGCCTCTATAAAGTACTGAAAGAAAGAGAAAGCCTAGCAATCTGAAACTTGTCATTGGAAAAATAGCCTTCAAAAATGAAGATAAAATAAAGACATTTGCAACTAAACAAAATTCAGAATATTTGTCGCCAGAAGGTCCGCACTGCAGATATACAGTGTGACTACATTGTTCAAAGACATGAACAACAGCGTGTCCATTCCCACATGCTTTTCTCGACCCTTGCCATTACCTCATTAAGAAATGGCATCTTAGTGTTGGGGGAGCGTGTGGAGAGACAGAGGAACTGAGCGAAAAGGAAACAGGACTCATGGACATGGAGAACAGTGAGATGATTGCCGCGGGAGAAGGGTATAAAGGGACTAAAAGGTAATGGAAAAAATACAATAAAGATTTAATTAAAAAATAAAAAGAAATGACATCTAATTCCCCTTCCTTGGAATCTGGGAAAGCTTGTGACTTGATTGTGTCCAACAGAATGTGGCAGAAGTGGCCTTGTGACTTCTGCTGTTAGGTCATAAAAGGCAACCCAGCCTGCGTCTTCTTGCTTAGCAGCTATGTGAGAAGTCTAACTGCCGGGAGGCCTCTGTGCTGGGAGGACCTCAAACCGGCCCTTGTGGAGAGGCCGCATGGAGAAGCCCTGATGCTGACACTGTAAATTTTATGTTGTTGGTGCTGTATTCTGTTGTCGTAGTTTAAATAGTATTAAATTTTATTCTGACCTGCATTTACATTACTTCAAATTGGTTGGATCTTTTCAAGACTTGCTTTTAAGTTTATAATGGATTCAGAGCAGCCTTTTGTCTAGGTCTTACATAAACCCAAATCTAAAGCAATGTCCTTTGAAGAACTGTATGCCATGCCCAGGTAGCTTGAGATCTTTCAACTCTGGCTTGGTGGTAAGACAGAGTATTCCCAGCTCTGTCAGAGCTCCACAAATTGTTCTGCCTCTTCATTCCTGGTGGTTCTCTCCCCAGCCGTGGGTAGTTTCTTCCCATGCTCGCACGTGTTAGTCCTCTGCCGAATATTCAGTGCGTACGCTTCTCTAGTTTTCCTGAGTCCTTTCTGGTAGTTGGCCCTGCAAGTCCTAGTTGCCTTGGCATGCTGCACTGCAGTCTCTGACTTTCAACTCAGACTACCTATGTTTTGTTTGGGTTCCCTCCCCTTGCCACCTCTGCATCTTAGCCTGGAAACTGCTGTGCTCACCTCGTTTGCTTTCCCTCTTTCCAGGATCCCAGTCCTGCATCGACTGTTGTCTAATATCTGAAGCCATTCTTCCAGATGCTTCCTCCAGTTTTCTAGTTGTTTTTACAGTGGGAAAATGAGTCCTATATTACTCTATTACGACCTGTAACAGAATAAATGAACATCTCTTCAAGTTTTTTTTTTAATTTTATTTTTTATAGAAATTGTACCTGCTCTTTGTGGAAAATTTTGGGGAAAAAATAAAAATAACCGTAATTTCATCATTCAAAAATAAGTACAATTCCAGGCATTACATCCAGACATAATAATATCCAGCAGCCACAGAATTGTTTCAAGAATCCATTTACCAGATTCTATGCATCTAGCTGGCCAAAATTGTTTTACATCCCTATGTCTTAACCAATTATTTACTGGGAGAATAAAAACCTAATGATTAGCTAGGCCAATCAAGATTTATTTTTGATGTTGAGTTTGAAATCATTCTTCTGAGTTTGGATGAAAGCGTAGAACTTCATTCTGGTATGATGAAAAGGAAGAAAAGGACTTTGGATTAGGCAACCAACAAATGCCCTTGGTTAAACAACAAAGTCTGATGAATGATTGGGAATGACTGCAGGACTGCATTTTTGATAGAGCAAAAAGAGAGAGACAGAGAGTAATAAAGCTACGTATATGGGCCTTGAGGAGGGGGAGTGATAGTCTGGGAGAAGCACTGATGAGGAAGGAAAATGCCCATCATATGGCCCAATTCTGAATTACATTTTGTATGGAAGAATGAGCAGCTTCTACTTGAGAGAACGATAGTTGAATTGGCATCCTTAGCAGAGAGACAGCTTTCGGTTAAGACTAAGAGGTGGAGAGATCATTTAATGAAAAGGTGGAAACGTAACTGAGTTTGTTAACCTTGCAAATGGGGTTTCAGAGAGCCAGTATCTTATCTGAAAAGCTGTTCAATATTTGTAATAGCCTTTCAGACAGGATTAGCTTGAAGCTAACATGTGTAAGGCATGGCAGTGCCTCCAATAACTATATTACCACTGAATTTTTTTTCTAATATATTGTGGAGCCTCTAAGTTTCATTGATTTAGGATTTAATGTTTCATTTCTAATTGGCAGTAATTTATCTGTCAAGAAACTTTCCATGGACATTTATTTTACTTTAAAAGAAGAATTCTATTCTGTCTTTTGCTATACCACCCCCCTCATTTTTTTTTCTTTTAGATGCTCAGTGGTCTATAAAAAAATCTTAAAGAAATGATACATAAGATTCAAGTAACTATACAGAGGCGTATAAAAGCAGCCCCAAATGACAAGATAATTAACACTTACATCTTTCTACCCAGTGGTGTGTGCATGAGGTATTTTCCCTATTGTCTGTGAGTCCTTGGGAGAACTGCATAGGTCCCAAAAGAAATCAAACTGTGGACAGGATAGAAGGTGATGTTCCTTGAGTGTTTGACTCTGAAGCCTGGGCTGCCACTTTCTTCGATCCCAAATATGTAGAAAAATTATATGCATTACCATGAGCCTGAGAGATTCAGCTAGTATATAGTGTGTCATCCAGAACATGGACTTTAGAGGCAGTTAGACAAGACAGATTCAAGTTACCACGTACTTTTAGTCTGACTGTGTGTCACATCCAGCCCCACTTATGAAGCAGGAATAATAATGGTACCTAATGTCACAGAGATGGGGTCAGAATTAAACAAGACAATGCATTAAAGGGTTTGTTTCATGTTTTTGTCAAGGCGTGAAATAACTGCAGTAAGAATTTTCAGTAAGGAGTAGTTTCTCCTATTATTATTATCATCATCATCATCAACAGCAGCATCGGCAACAGCAGTTAGTAAATATTTAGCAGCTCTCAGAAGGTCTTTTGCAGGCTACTCAACCTTTGTCTGTAGCTTGTGAATCAGTTAGATTTGGAGATGCCCTTTTATTTGGTATAAGAAATTGAGTTTTTCTTCTTGGTTGTTATCTAACTTCTGTGATTCTCTTAAAAGGTATGATCCAGAACTGGTGATTTTCTAATTTTCAGCTTTGTGCTTTTGCAAGAAATCAATCAGTTAGCTCTACTGGTTACCAGAGACGGTAACCACTGCTTAGGGCACCGTTACCTGACAGGAGAGTTGTCGGACAGTTCTCCCTGGTGGGCCACCGAGCCTTTGAGGTGGATGTTACTAGAAATTTAGATATGACAAATATTTCATTCACTTCAGAATTGACAGTGACCTCTGATAATTTCTGCTTTGCATGAATTTCATCTTACATCTTCATTTGTTTGTGTCTTATATTTGGTTTTGGATATCAGAGCACTGGATCTTGGATTTTAAATACGAGCAAGTCTTGATAGCTTAATGCTTAGCTCCTTAATCAAACTTGGACTGCGCCATCATTCATACAGTAGATTTTTCAGTCTGTATCTGGAGCTGCCATTTCCTAAGCTTTCTCTGTATAATCTAAATAAGGAGGTCTAGGTTCATATCCCAGCTCAGCTGCTTGTTAATAGTGTTAATTCAGTAAAGTTTGGTTATTCAACAAATGTATGTAGAGTCCTTACTCTGTGTAGAGTACCATGCTGGAGGCTGGAGATAAAATAGGACGCTATAGATTTTAAGTAGGAGAATGGTTTTATTACATTTGTGTGTTTAGAAGGTACTCTGCAATTTGTCAGGAGCCTCAGAGACCAGTTATAAGGCTGTTGCAGTAATCATCCATAGAGATGGTTTGGGGCTTTTGGCACATTTCTGTGTGGTAATTTAAGCTATGGGAGTAAATGACTCAACTCATTTAACCTCCCTGAATCCATCAATAAACTAGAAATACTTCTCACTGCTATATTTGTCTCGCAGTATTGTTACAAAGTCAAATAAGTATTATACAGAAAATCATTTGTGAACAGGCATGGACATTTTATTTATTATAATTCTCATTTATCTGTATGTTTTTATGTGTTTTCTTATTTTCTTCACACTTCACTCTTTCATGGTTTATAGTGTTAAATATTTCGGTTTTTAGTTACGTTCTCAGATTTCTAAATTATTTACAAGATTGGTATATTAAAAATATAACATCATTAGGCCAAATCCAGAGCACATTTGGGTACGAGGAAGTGAAGCAGCAATTGCTTCTATTTAAATTTAGTGTAATCCATCATTTCCCAGGATTCATTCCTCTTTTGCACAGAATAAACCGCGTCCTTGCACACAAAAGCAGTAGGATGCATCTTGCCAAATTCTCTCAGCTCTTTGATGATCTAGTTGATCTGGCCTAAGTTTACTACTTTGGAAAGAAACAAGGGCTCCAAAGCCTTGTGTTCCACCATTCCTACCATAATCACCTCACATTACAGGTCAGGAAAGCAGTGTGAGAATCTGCCTAAACTCAGGATGCGGATTCATGAGCTCACTGAGCCTACTATGATATAAGTTAGTGGCAGAACACCATTATTACTGAACTTCCATAAGCCCCTACTCCAACTGAAAGGTCAGAAAGCTTTCTGCATCCCTAAAGAATTCATTTTGGTTCAAATTCAGGACCCAGAAGTTCCTGAAAAGTTTGAGCATTTCCATCTCTTTGTATACACAAAAATCAATGGCTGCAAGTCCCTTTATGGTATAGCAGGCTTCCCTTGCCTCGGGTGTGAAATGTTTTAGCTAGTGCTAATCAGGCAAATCTTAATCAGCTTGCTTACGATTTTGCAACCGGAACATATGAACTGATGAGTCTTTGTAAAGCAGTCTCTCTGAACTGTAAGGACTAAGGCCCAAACAACTGCCAATTGGGATAACTGTACTCTTACTTTGATTTTCTGCATTACTTGAGCTCAGCAATCCTGGACTCTCCAATTCCATATAGTTAAGAATCCACCTTTGGTCACTCCCCATGAGAGTCTCTCTCAGGGCTTCAGGCATTCCTTTACCAATCTGTTCCTGATGTGAGGGAGAGAAGAGAGTCCTCAGGACCCTGGTGAGCAACATACGGAAAGCATATGTGACAGATCCATACTATCGTTCTTCTCTTTCAGCCTTTGAAGTTTATATTATGCAAAAGGAGTTCTGGCCTCAAATAACAGCTAAGCCAGTGCTAAACTCAAGTCTGCACCAGTTAACCGAGCAAACTATTAAAGTAACTACTATCTAGTACATCAAATCAAGCTTCCCTAGTGAAGTGCCCTATAGTAATTAATTTGTCAGTCAAGATTATGGTTAGTCATCCTTGAATGAGTAGTGCAAGTACAATGTGCATATCCGCATGTCTTCTCTGTTTGTGCTGAGATTCCCTAAAAAATTCTTACATTTCCTTCTGTATCTAATTCAGTTCTTTTCTTCCCTCCTCTTGTTTTGCATGTCACCCTCGAGCCCTTGTTGTTTAGGTCCTGGTCACAGACAGGATTCGATAAAAAACAGAACATAGCAGAGCTGAGTGCTCCTCTTATGGCAAGGAAGATGCAATGGAGAGCATGTGGGGGAAGGCTGGGGAATCAGGGCTCCGCAGTTTCCCTCAGTACCCTTGCCTTTCTTTATCAAGGAAGCAAGGTGAGGTGACGAAGACGGCTGGTGTACTGACTGATTCATAACCTGAAAGGTTGATCTGTGCACTGGATTTTTACTTCGCTCAGCTATCCAGCTGTAGACAGAGGGGAATTACATGGAGGCTCATGATGATTCTATGTTTTCTTAGATTCTGGAGCTGCACACTCTAGCAAGGACCAGAGAGAGTTTACCCCAGTTTTATTTTAAGTTGCCCAGTGTTGTTAAAAGCTTTCATATGACTCGTACCCTTCATTTTAAAAAAGTGATCAATGGTCGCACAACATAGTCCTCCAACGCTTCACTCTCAGTGAGAACATGTTCCCAGGTGACTTAAGATAACGCCTTAATTATGGGCTTGGCTGTCACAGCCCACAGACTGTCAACTTCCTATCCTGGGAGGTGCCCTTCTCGCTGCCGTTGCCTGCCAGCCAAATCCAAGATTTTGGTTTGCCAGCTTGATCCCTAATAATCCATCTTAATTAAAGTATGTTTACTTACAAGGAACAAAAATCCATTCAAACTTGTGCAGGAATAAAGGAGGGCTTATTTTAAATATCTGGGTTTCATAGACTCCAAGTGAAAGGTAAATAATAGATCAGTTAGGTCCGGGATCCTGTCTCTCCTGCTCACTCCTCTCTCCTTAGCACCTAGAACAGTGCCTGACATATTAGCAAATATTTATTGAATGAGTAAAAATGGCTTAGTTAGCAACTACCTCAATGCCTCGATCTCTTTGGTCAGCTCTGTGAATGAGAGAAAGTACAAGTAGGAAGTAGCTGGGGATGATGTCATGTGATATGAGTAGCAAGACAACCTGGGATGTAGTTGGAATCCTAAGTATTATCCTCTTAGGAAGATGTACAAATGACCAGTAAATGATTGGTGACTGTAGTACACATGTCCTTACCACCAACTTCTGTGGATGATAAAGCCATCTTTGCCACCAGCAGTCAATTCTCAATGTATCAGCTGTGTAATACATAACTAATATCGTCGGCAATAGAACCCAACAGATTGGCCTTTGAAACCAGGATCTTCATTTTAGTAATTTGTGCATCCTTAACTCTAAACCTCAGTTTCTCCATTTGTAAAATGAAGTTGCAGTTGCACCTCTCTGATAAACTTGTGGTGATTGAGTAATTACACACAGTAAAACTCATTAACTGTTGGCTGCATCCTCATTTCCCCGTCATTGACAGCAGCAGCAGCAGGAGTACTGGGCTGGAAGTGCGTGACAGTGGTCTCTTCCAGCTCCCTGACGATTTTAAATGAGGTTACTGTTTATTAATTTTCACTAAGGTCAATCATTTTCTTCTCAAATTAACTTTCTATATAATCCTTAAGGCAGTTGTCTCAGAGTCTGCTTTGTACTCTTTGCTTTTGTAAATATTGGTTTAGGAAGGAAGTCAAGCTAATCAAGACCTGAAGCACTGTAGTGCCTGTAGAGATGTCAGTGCTGTTGTGGCTAAGTCAGAGCTGCCACGATGAAACACGCTAGGTAGGCAGCCCCGGATTTCAAAAGAGACTAAAGAATGTGAATACATTTTGTGGAAACTTGGTTATCAGGACATGAGTACTGGTAGAAAGAGATCTAAAGAGGAGAAGTTGACTCTCTATAAAATTAATTTTGTAAACCTTAAATCACTGTAGCAAATGGCACCATTTCCTACTAAGGCAGTAGTCCCCAACCTTTTTGGCACCAGGGACTGGTTTCGTGGAAGACAATTTTTCCATGGACCAGGGGGTGGGGAGATGTGGTTTCAGGTTGATTCAAGTGCATTATATTCAAGGTCACCTCCTGCTGTGCGACTCTGTTCCTAACTGTCCCAGACTGGTGGTACCCGTCCGTGGCCCAGAGGTTAGAGATCTCTGTACTGAGGGGTTTTTGCAAAAAGTTTGGTAGTTACTTCCTTTCCAATTAAAGTGTATGTTTTTTATGCTTTATCCAGAGGTCACCTTTCACATTGTAGCTTAAGCATTTTCTACCTCATCAAGTGTTAAAAAGAGACATCTTAAGAATGTAAGGTTTGATGAGAGACAAATGGAGGAAACTTAAGCTTAGTAAGATTTTAAACCTGATCTCCCTAGGTTATATAAAAATAACAGAGGCCTCTTTTATTAGACTCTATATACTGCTTAAAGATGCAGATTTTCTGTGGGTAGACTACTGAAGGACATTTAGTGTGTTCCAGTATCATGAATTTCAGGTCCCTTAGCATCTATTCTCTGCCTCATCTTTCTGAATTATAATTTTAAAATAAGCTTTCTCTTTATGCTCTCTTCCATCTAAGACACATTAAGGTAAGAAGATTGATGATCGACTCAAGCTTGTCTATGCAGAAAAACAACTTGCATCCTATAATTTGCAGTGCTTTGTACATGTAAAAATCTATGGATAATTAGTTGTTGCTTTAATATGATGAAGACAGCTTCCATGAGATAGGCTCCATGGCTAATGAATTTTGTCTTTTGGTTGATTGACTGGTTAATGGAATTGGAAAAACTATTTTCTGTCTCTTCTTTACAGCAATGTTTTCATTCTCTCCTGGAAAGACATAGGGATTCAGCTAGTGGTCTTTACCAGAGCACTCTGTCTTTATTTTATCATTTGTTTCCCCTTTCTCGGTCTTTTTCTGTGTTCTTGTTTCTGATTCTTATTTTGTTTCAATATTTTCAGTGAAACTTACACATTTGCAGGAGAGAATCATTAAGTTGGTAATTTGTGGGGACCCCCCCCCCAAAACTGGAATTTATTTATAAAAATTGTATATTTATTCTTACATATTTAAACTCCAGTCACCTTCAAAGTACTCTCCATTTGATGCAATACACCTATTGAGACTTTTTTCCACTGCTCAAAACAGTTTTTGAACTTGTCAATTTTGATGCCTTTTTGTGTTTCTGCTATTTTTTTGTTTCACCTCTTCCATATTGGCAAAACATTCCCCCTTGAGGAAGTTTTTCATCTGGGAAAACAAAAAAAGTCACTTAGGAGAAGAGCAGGTGAATAGGGAGGGTGGGGCATGGGGGTCATGCAGTTTTTGGTCAGAAACTGCCGAACATTTAGCACGGTGTGGGCAGGTGTGCTCGTAAATCACTTGTTATGAAATGGGCAAACACATTGAAAAGAGTCTTCAAAAAATTCACTGAAGCCAAACACAGCCTCTCTCAACAACATTAGGGGGTACACTGGTACAGATGGGTTTCTAGAACACTCACCTAGCAGGGGAAGCCTGTACTTCTTCTCTTCATCTATTTTACGTGTGTGTGTGTGTATGAGAGAGAGAGAGAAACACAAGGGGCCCACCCTCCAGAAGATAATTTCGTTTTTGGGGGGGATCCCTCCCTATATATATATTTATCTGTATACATACACACACACACACACAGAGTAATCAGCAGTTCATTCTCTGCATTCTTGTTTTCTCTGTAAGAACTGGAACATTGTAGGTGTTCTATACAAGAAATAAGATTTAAAACTCAATTGTACTGGGGATTTGTAGGGTGAAATTTAGCCTGGTGTTATTTGCTCAGGTACATGGCTCTGAATCAACTTATGTAAAAGCTTCTTTGGGAGTGTATGGATTATATGGCTTTCACCTCCACTTCCCAGGCCCTTACCATTTCTTTTTAAAAGCATGATTGAGCTTGGATTCTCAGATCTAAAATTGTGTGGGAAGAGCACAAACTGTAGATGTCTTCCATCAAAAATAGGCAGTACAGAAGCCCTACTTTGTTTGCTGTTGTCTTCCCATGTCTAGGAGGTTTCTCATGCCGGGTGCCATGCTATTATGATGTGTCTTTCTTTGCTACGAAGAACCCAAACAGAAGGCTCCCCTGCCATTAAAATGGCCATGTCACTTCTCCTTGACTATGGGTGAAGGACCCTGTACCCTCTGGAAGGCCTTTACTCAGACATGGGTCAGTGAGTGGTGCCCACTCAGCAGTTATTTCGGTTTATGGGCTGGAGTTCCTTGAATTCCAGAAGATAAGGCTTCATTGTCTCTCTGAGCCCGTTGTCAGACACCCGGTCATTTGATAGTAGATGCTGCCAACCGGAGCGGCAAGAGCAGGCAACCTGCTCTTCCTCACCATGGCCCGAGATGCCGTCCTTGTCAAGCAAATGGAGATGGATCATGCTCCTCTAACCTTGTTAGACATCACTGTCAAGCTCTGCTATAGGCTTCCATAGACTGGTGAATGCAAAGTACTTATTCTGGAAGCAAATGTGACCTTGCTTGTTTGTGGGGTATATTAGTGGTGGAGGAGTGAGTATGAAGGACCTGCTACATAAAAGGGTCATAATTCCCAATTAAGCTTCTTTTTCTGTGGCAGACTCACTCACTACCCTAAATTCTGTTGGGTTATTTGGTATATGTGGTCCCTCTTCCATCCCTAAATAAGGACAATGGCTGATTTCTCTTTGTAATTATTCAGATTTTTCTTCCTGGTTTTATTTCAAGGAATATTTTGGGGAGTGAGAGTGGCAGCAGGAGATTGAACTTAAACAGCTGGTGGTTTCCAAAAAGCCATTCTTCTGCTTCATGGTTTTGAAAAGGAGAGAACCACTTCTTTTTTTTAAGTGATATTCCAAACCAGGTCCTCCTTCCCGTATTTTATTTTGGGTGTTTCAGGTTTTATTCCTTGTTTTTTCTTAACTTTATACACTTTGAAAGTTTCAGGGACCAGAAAGATTAAGAAGTATCATTTCAATGAAGAAAAAATATATATACATATACACACTCACGTATTTATATAGTCTATCCAGAAGGTATCCAGCCATGTAATATGAAAAATAGAGACATTTATTGAAGAAGATACAAGATACAAGAGCACTGTACATAGGACAAGGATGCCTCAGTCCCCTTCCAAGTAGGCACCTTGGGACCTCACACAGTTCTCCCACTTGCCATCAGCTGCCCTGTCATATTTTCCTGAAACTCATCGATGGTCTGAAATCTCTTCCCTTTCAAAGGTGATTTTAGTTTTGGGAAAAGTGAGAAGTTACAGGGTGTCAAATCTGGCCTATAAAGGGGCTGAGTTTCCTGGGTGACTTGATGTCTCCCCACAAACCTCTGCATGAGATGTGATGTATGAGCAGGCACATTGTCTTGATAAAGCTGCCAATCACCAGTTGCCCATAGCTGCACCCTTCTGAGTCATCTGAATAGTTTCCATGGAGGAATGTGCAAGCTCAGTGCAAAATCTGATGCAGATTCATTGCTCTACTTGCTCAGTTATTTTGAATGTGATGGCCACACAGTACACATGCTCACTCAACGGTATCTACTGCCCCCACTGACTAGTATAGTGAAGTCGTCATTGTTCACACATGCGCATTCCAGTCCTCTCTCCTTGGCTGCCAGGTTCCATCGACGCTGCACAAACTGTTCTTGTTATATTAACAGTGGTGGGGCTTTTTCCGGACAGACCTTGTGTGTGTCTGTGTGTGTGCACATGCATGCCTGCATCTGTCTCAATACCTATCACTGGACCCCAGTTCCAGACTTGGTAAATCAGATTTACTTGCAGTTAAAGGAGTATATCCGCAATTTCTTAGTCTCTAAAGTCTTTTTACTGTTTATTTATATGAAACTTTAAAAAACAGTTATTTGAAAATTTTCTTTAATGTTCATGATTTACTTGAAGACACCCAGAGAAGCATTTTCATGGAGAAATGAGCCAGTGGAAACAGTTCGTCTTAATTATTTTAAACCAGAGACCTCACCATTAGCCCCAGAACACTGTTTGGCCATCTGTTTCTGCTGTATCTACTAGCTACAAACACCATCTAAGCTGAAAATTACCTTATTTCCTCAGCACTGCTACTTCATTGCATCAGCCATTTGTACAGTACCTCCCTTCATCACACAGGCCAGACCCTTCTGGTCGTCCTGAGCCTGAGTCCCCCAGCAGTGTCTGATGCTGCACTGCTCCGCTTGTCTCCACGTGTTTGCACTGGGGCATTGTGTGCGTTTCACGTATCCTTTCGTCTTCACTTCTTGTCTTTGGGGCCGAGGCCAGTAAACTGTTTTAATTGGGACATTTTATAGAGTGTAAACCAGGAAATTATTTTAATTGTTGAAAGTTGGCAGACTTCTACTCAGGTGGAATAGCACTTTATACATCTCAAAAAATTGATCAAATCCTAATTTTTTTTTAAGATTTTATTTATTTATTTTAGAGAGAGGGGAAGGGAGGGAGACAGAGAGGGAGAGAAACAGCAATGTATGGTTGCTCCTCACATGGCCCTCACTGGGGAGCAGGCCCGCAACCCAGGCATGTGCCCTGATGGGGAATCGAACCGGGACCCTCTGGTTCCCAGCCCGCACTCAATCCACTGAGCTACACCAGCCAGGGCCAAATCCTAATTTTTATAAAATATTTTTTAAAAAGTTTTATACCTTTCCATCATTATCTACTCTAGCATTTCAGCATTTAACAGATTCTGATTTGAGTTCTGCTGTTTTAATTAAATCATCTATCTAGTTTACTTTCATATTTTAAAAATGTATTCTCTTTTCATCTATTTTAGCTGTGTGTGTGTGCGCGCGCATGTTGTGTGTGTGAGAGAGAGAGTGGGCGGGAGGGAGGGAGAAACCCCCAAATCCTCTTAACACTCACAGTTTCATATTGCTAAGGTTGGAATTTGAAAATGTAACGAAAATATCATTGCTGACACTTCCATTGAGAAAAGCTGTTTCCAGACAGTAGTGAATCGATGTACAAAGTCTTGCCTATGATGTTCTCTACTGGTGGGCGATCTCTATCTTAATTCTGTCATCCACTCCTCCCTGGGAGAAGACAGCACGGTAGGTTTACTGGTGACGTACTGTATTACCTGGATGGGCGAATCGATGCCTGTGTCTTTGTTTTTGTTTGATCACTAAGTAGCTGTGAATTTGAACAACACATGTATCTCTTTCAAAATCTTTTTACTCATTTTTAATATGTGAGTGGATTGAACTAGGATATCCAGTTGGACCACATGGCTAGGAGTTAGCCGTTCAAGTGGAGTAAGGTAGCTTACAAAGGGTGTTCTGACAAAGCCATTGTTTGTGTGAATTCTAGGAGGAAATAAAGAGTGTGGCATGTTAGAAATCTGAAACTAGCTCGTTGTGACTGGAGAACACGGTGGAATGAAATGGGAATAGCAAAAGGAAATGATGCCAGACTCACTAAGAAGCATGTGCAGTTGACCCTTGAGCAGCACAGGTTCGAACTGTGTCAGTTCACTTATATGCAGACTTTTTTCAGTTGGAACCTGCTTTCCGTCCACGATTGGGAGTTCATGGGTGTGGAGGGCTGAATATGTGCATCGATCAGCATACACTGTTTTATGTAGAGGACTTGAGCATCCTCAGATTTCTGTGTCTGTACAGGTCCTCTGTGGATACTGGGGGCCACTGAGATTTGAGGGAGTCAAAAGTTTATGTGCAGATTTTTGACTGTGTGAGGTCAGCACCCCAACCCCCACATTGTCCAAGGGTCAACTGTACTTTATTCTAAGTACACAGGAAGCTGCCTGTATCTTTTAAGCATGAGAATGACATGATCATTTTTTTACAAGAGTGAAAATTCATTGTGGCAGAAGTGTGAAAAATGCATAGAAGGGGGAGACTAGACACAGAAACTAGTTAGGAGTAGGGTTGCCAGATAAAAAACAGGACACCCGGTTCAATTTGAATTTCAGGGAAAAAATTGAATTTCAGATAAACCAAAAAATTTTTTTATTATAAACACACCACATTTACTACACAGTACATGCAAATGTCAGGTAAGATAAGGACTGAAAAAGTGTTGCTTTAGTAAAAACGAAGCCAAGCAGATTTTGGAGAATACTTTTAGTGGAAACAGAATGGTAGAAACCAAAGTGGGGAGAAATGAGGAATGAATGGAGGATAATGCAGTTGAATCAGTGCTTGTAAACAACTCTTTCAGAAATTGACTTTGAAAGAGAGGAAAGTGGTTTATTTATTTCATTGCTTCTGAGAATATCAGTGGTTATTTTTCTCTAAGTTGCCATTGTTAAGCCTCATGATTTGGGACTGTTTAATTGCAAATAACACTAAACACTTTATATAATGTAACTAAAACTAAATGAAAGATATAATTCTCACTTTGTTTTTTGTAGGCATCAGTAAAGTTCACTGAGTATTTTTTTTCTTTGTGTCTCTCTCTGCCTTTTTTTTTGGAATGATATGCCTTTCTGGAGAAATTCAAGTCTCCTGGGCTTTTCACCAAATCGCAGCAGTCACACTCCTTGAGGCCTGCTTGCCCTTTCTCTCTGACTCACTGGAATCCCTGGCAGCTGCCTGCCTGCCCTTGTTGGAAACAAGGTGTAGCTTAAGCCTCTGCCCCAGCAATTAACCAGGGAAAAGAGTGAGATTCTCTACTCTCCTTTAGAGAATCATTTTTGAGGGCTTTTCAACAAAGACTATTTTGTAGACAGGAGTGCTTTTTATACTCGAGATGCTCACATATCTCCTACACCTCCTAGCACTTAAGATATTCCTTTAAAAGCACCAGTATATCCTGGAAAGGAGTTGCTTCTATACCTTAAGAAGCAATTCTTTCCATTTCCTTTTCCTCCAGCTAACCTAAGTTCTGTTTAAACACTCATCTCCTCCCTTAGTAGTGCGGAAGAGTTAAAATGCCTAGTGCTTCCTCTAGAGCTACTGCTGTCTGAAGTCCATTCCTTGACCCCCTTACTTGATAACTACTAGCTCAAGATCTCAGGTTTCGCTGACAGAAGTTCTTGTCTTCTGTTTTTGTTTGTTTGTTTTAGGGGGGAAAAAGGAAAGGGAAAATACATCCTAAACTGAGCTCTTAGTGGCAAAGTTTGTATTCTCTATTAAGATGGATCTTAAAGCTTAGATGTTGAGCTCTGCAAATAAATTCATTAGCCTGTGTAACCAGAATGACAGACGAGTGTTTATGTTGATATTGATCTAATGCAGCAATTTTCAACCTTTTTCATCTCATGGCCCACATAAACTGATTACTAAAATTCTGCAGCATACCAAAAAATGTATTTTTTGTGCATCTGACAAAAAAAAAAACAGGTGTAATTTTGATTCATTCACACAGGACGGCTGTTGTTGTGTTGGCTGTTGTCATTTTCTTATTTCACAATCTAAGGGAAAAGAAGTCAGTGTCCCTGAGTAAATAGTTGACTATTGCATGTTTTAAAAATAAATTCCTATTTTATTAGTAGCATATAAAAAAAATTCTTGTGACACACTGGTTGAAAATCACCAATCTAATGTAGTCATTTAACATGGATGTTGTGTTACAGAATAGAAAGAGTTCTTCCACCCAGCGCTGGCAGAACCAAACACCAGACACAGAATTGCTGGACACTGGGGAAGTATTAGCTATCTTATTATGAATGGTGCCACCCAGAAGAATAGGAAGCTAATGCTCAAAAGCCCAAACTCCCCAGTGGTGTGTTAGTTACAGATTGGGGAAAATAAAAAAAACACCTTGAGTTAGGAGTTTGAGTTCATGCTGGGAGCTGCTGATTGGTCGGATGGCAGAAAAATTGGTCAGGTAGCTCAGTTGGTTCGAGTGTTGTCTTGATACGCCAATGTTACAGGTTCAATCCCCAGTCAGATACAAGAATCAACCAATGAATGCATAATAGGTGGAACAACAAATCAGTGTTTCTTTCTCTCTCTCCCTCTCCTCTCTTCTCCCCTCCCCTCCTCTCTACTCTCCTGCCTTCCCCTCCCCTCCCTTTTCCCCCTCCCCTCTCTCTCCCTTTCCTTTCCTCTCTCTAAAATCAATACAATTTTTAAAAAATTCTTTAGTTCCTGGTTACTGTGAGGACTCTATACTACTGTAATATTTGTTTTTTCCCTTGGGATCCATGCTTTTAGTTATAAAGATGAGATACTCAGCAAAACATAAAAATACAACCTCTAACGGAGAACGTAACAGGATAAAGGTTATCACAATTATGAATCCCTGCAATAACCCATGGAAGAGGCCTCCCATTCCAGGAGGGAGCCATGGAAAAGAGACAGTCCAATAGGTATGACTTTCTCACATCTTGTAGCTAAGTAGCCTTCTGTATAATTCTATTTTTATGAGTTTCAGCTCCCCCAGAGGTATTAATGTAGGTGTAGCCACTGCAGAGATTCCTCCTTGTATTGCCAAGTAGTAATCTAAAGACATTTTATTGTCTAAGGACCCACATGCCAAGGACTCTAAAGTGGTTGGTTGGCGTCTTAGAGCTTACACGGCAGAAAGGGCCAGACAACTGAATGTACAGGTTAAATTCCCCAATATCAGGTATTTAATGAAAGCTATGTCTATGAAAACAAAAGAAAGACAAAGATTAATAATCAAAGCAAATTATAAACCAGCTTCTGAGTTTGTAAGGCTGTCAGTTGAGATTTCTAGACGTGAGGCTGGGAGCCTTTGTAGTTTGAAATGTCCCCGATGAGGCCGTCAGGTGCTCAGGTGAACTTCCTGGCTCACAGAGAGCATTGGTCACTGAGACTGTTGAAACGTGAGCTGTTGTGGCAGTTTCCTGAGTTTTATGTCAAGCTGTCCATCTTTGGCTTGCATGGCTTTGGAAAGGAGTTGCATTTTAGTTCTCAATGATTCTGAGTCAAAGGACGGCAGAAAAATTGGAAACATGTTTGGAGAGTCATAAACAGATACTGGAGGCAACTAGAAGAATCCAGGATCCAGCCCAGTTTACAAATAGAAAGTAAAACTCAAAAGACAGTGAACTGCATTAGAATCTAATATCCACAAAGGTAGATTATAATTTCTATTGCAATATTATTTCTGTCTCTAAAGTCATCCTATTTTTACCAAAGATATCCAAATTAAGACTTATTTTCAAAATAAGTCTAGTTTTAATAAACTTGGCCTGATTATTTGTATAAGTTCAGCAAGAATATTAATTAACCATATTGGCATTTTTAAAGCTGCTTTGCTGGAATCTTTCATAAGGAATCTTCACACTGAATTTAAAAGGCCTCTCAAGGTCAGAAAAGCTGATGCAAGGGCTCGCCATCAGATGCTGCCCACAGCACCTGTAAGTTTGGGGGGGTTCCTCTCTCTTTCTCTCTTTTTTCTTTTCATTCTTGAGGGAAAACAGCATGGAAAGGACCTGCAGCCCATCTGCAGTGCCCATGTTGTGTGAGCAAGTAGATATTTGTCATGAGCCCTTGGGGTTGGCTTGTTGCTGCTGCACAAACGACCTGCTCCTGCCAGACCTAGTGCATAACAAATCACCCTCTAAAAGAGTGAGCCTACTTTCGCTCACTAGCAAGACGTTAGAGTGTTTTTCCCCTTTTTGTGATCCCCAAAATATCTCAAGGGTCCTGCATCTGCCAAGAAGTGATATTCTTTACTCACATGGTAAGGCTGCTGGGACCATGTAAGCAGGGCACCAGGCCAGTCTTTCCAAGGGTTTTTATTGGCTTCCGTAAGTCAATCTTAACTCCTTAAAGCTGTCTGGTCATATCTGAGTCTAAGCATTTCTCTCTCAACCATCACATTCAAGTCAAACTATTGGTAATAAACACCATTGTCCAGTTGTGTCCTATTATAAAGAGAACGGACAGTTTTTTATTGAACTTATACAAATAATCACATTGCCGTGAAAGTACAAGTGCTCATTAAGAGTTTCTGAATTCTGGAGGGATCAAGTAGAGAGAAGAGAAATAAATGTTTCAGTTCTGTTTACAAGGGTATAATTTACCAAATTACCAAGTCATAGGTAGTTTTAGAGAAACAAGTTTACTTTTATCTGGGAAACAAAAGATCAGCAATATTTTAAACAAATTTCATAGAAGTTATAATCATCCTCAGTTCACTCAGTGCCGTATAATCAATTCTTGTTTAACTTGTTCACTAGCCAGCATTTCATGAACACAGTTATTCCTTAGAGTGCTATAAATCTTTATCCATTTTAGATATATGGTCCAAAAGTTTATTCTCAGAGACCTGTATTATGGAAAAAGTTGGTGTTCTCTCTATCTTTCTGAAGATGAACCATATTTTCAAAAGGATCAGAGTAAAATAATGACTGACTGGTAAATAATAAAACATTAAAATGATGTGGTTATTTATAGATCTGATTATAATGCAGTTGACAAAGAAATTTGTTTTTCTGTGCAGCATAACATTTTACAAAAACAACTAGAATTATAAGTGAAAATATTATATAGGATATTGCAGATTTAGAGATTATAATCTCCTGATATTTATTCTTAGTAATAAGAATATATGCATACAAATACCAAATAATTATTATTTCTGTACTTGACAAAGCTTTCCATGTAATTTTAGTATATCAGTAGGCCCAATTAGTTTAAAAAATAATTTAAATAAGAAAGACAAAGTCATTGAGGCACTCCAGGGGCCCACTGGAATAAACCAAAGCCATTTCTAGGTTTTAAAAATTTTCTTTTACATCCTGAACCCTGGGAAGTTTTTCAAACATGCTTGAACAAAAGGGTTATATGTCATTATGAAACAGTATTAAAGTATCCATTTACTCAAAGTGAAAGTAAAAGATGTCAAACATAAATACAAGTTATCTATTATCAAAACCTTAGTTTTAGGATAGAAGGGATTGTTTTCTTTTTTTTTTTAAGATTTAATTTATTTATTTTTAGACAGAAGGGAAGGGAGGAAGAAAGAGAGGGAGAGAAACATTGACGTGTGGTTGCCTCTCACGTGGCCCCCACCAGGGACCTGGCCTGCAACCCAGGCATGTGCCCTGACTGGGAATCGAACTGTGACCCTTTAGTTCGCAGCCCACGCTCAATCCACTGAGCTACGCCAGCCAGGGCAAAAGGGTTGTTTTCTTGAATAATCCAGTACCTGATTAAGAAAATAAAAAGCAGCCCTGGCTAGTATAGCTCAGTGGATTGAGCGCGGGCTGGGAACCAGAGGGTCCCGATTCGATTCCCAGTCAGGGCACATGCCTAGTATAGCTCAGTGGATTGAGCGCAGACTGGGAACCAGAGGGTCTCGGTTCGATTCCCAGTCAGGGCACATGCCTGGGTTGCAGGCCAGGTCCCCAGTGAGGGCCATGTGAGAGGCAACCATACATTGCTGTTTCTCTCCCTCTCTTTCTCCCTCCCTTCCCCAAGCAGCCCTGGCTCAGTGGATTGAATGCCGGACTGAGAAGCAAACCATCGCTGGTTCAATTCCCAGTCAGGGCACATGCTTGGTTTGCCAGCCAGGACCCAAGTAGAGGGCGTGCAAGAGGCAACTACACATTGATGTTTTTCTCTGTCTCTTTCTCCCACCCTTCCCTTCTGTCTAAAAATAAATAAATAAAATCTTTAAGCAGAAAAAGAAAATAAAAAACAAAACTATTTAAATAAAATGTAGAATCTTTGCTTGTTGGGTTTAAAAACTCATAATATCTAATCTGGATCAGAATAATATAGGAAAATTTTGTTCTTTTGACAGTGTGAAAGAGAACCAAACTCTAATTCTATATTAGCTTACTTTAGGTACTTAACTTACTCAATTACATTTATTTTAATTTTACTTAGCTTGATCATACATAAAATTTCCTTTCTTAGGATTTATTTTTCATAAACCTTATACAACTTTGATAGTCTCTCTTAGTTTTTCTCTTCTTACTCACTCAAAAATAAACAACCTTATTTAAGGACAAACTAGTTTCTTTTAATTTCTTCAAAAATGTATTTTCATACCTTATACCTTCCTTCACTGAAACACCCACCATTGTCTCCCATATTAATTAGAATTCATATACCTCAGAACCTTAATTTTTATTGACAAATCAAATATAAGTAATTAGTATTTGTTAGATTGGCAAATTTATGAATCTATTTTATAAACTTTAGAAACATGGTTTTTTACTGGTAAAATACAAAAAATTTTATTAACAGTTCTAAATTTATCTTTTAGTTTTTCTGTAATAAGAGGTCAAAAGTAGGTAAATTTAGACTTATCTAGCAATTAATATTTCACTATTTCATGTTATTTGGGGCTAATCTAGATATTTAATAATTTTTATCCTTTAATTTAACTGTAAATTCTAAAGTATCAAATTACCAAAGAGATTTAGAAAACCATTTAAGTACATGTACCTGATAATTATTGCTAAAGAGTTAACCTAAAAGAAACTTTTTTTAAAAGATTTTATTTATTTATTTTTAGAGAGAGGGGAAGGGAGGGAGAAAGAGAGGAGAGAAACAGCAATGTATGGTTGCCTCTCACATGCCCTCAGTGGGGACCTGGCCCACAACCCAGGCATGTGCCCTGACTGGGAATCGAACCGGGACCCACTGGTTCCCAGCCTGCACTCAATCCACTGAGCTACACCAGCCAGGGCTAAAAGAAACTTTTTTTATCCCATTTACATTTATTTAATTGATTTGCTCAAAATAAATTTAGATTACTTATGGAAATTTTGCCATACCAAGTTATTTTTCTTGCTGATAAATTTTGCAACAGAGATAATATGAACTTGTATAAACCCAGGTAGAATAAAAGTATTACTTAATGCTAATGATTTTAAAGATAGGACTGTTTAACCAAAAACAAACACAGAACCATCTTTAATATCAAGTATTGTCCCAAATCATGTGATTCTGAAAAGCAGTTGCATTAGTCTGTTCTGAGAATTCCCATATAAATGCTTGTTTGTTTAAGCCAATTTAATATTACAAATGAGCAGTACCATTCAGTGGTAGAAATGTGCTATATCTAGAACATACATACACCTACTGATAAACATTAACAGAGATCTCATAACTTTCGTTTTAAACTGCTAGCTTTTGTGTCCCAGGCACAATTCAAAATCCAGAGGAAAAACTGGATCCAAATTGTTTCTGACAGATGGACTAATTTAAGATTTTGCTCAGATGACCAAAGGTTTGCATGCTGTAAGAAAATAAAATCAATAAACAACATATCTCACTCACACTGTCCCCCTCCACTTGTCATACTTTCACATTTAACTTGCCAGCTCTAGACCAGTTTCAAAGCCAGTTTCAAGTTAAAAACAAAGTCCCATGACTGAGTCAAACTTCACTGCTCACTGCTCCAAGGTCTACTGAAATGCGGTCAGAATTGCCTCCACTTCCTACAAGATGAGACACAGATTCATCAAATAACAGATACAATTCCAATAATCAATCCTAGTTGCCAACAATAACTTCTTAGGGTCCCTTCCCTAATACAGCCAATGGTGGGAGCCTCAAACCGAGCCAAATGAGTTCCTCAAGGGCCCAGCCAGATATAATGGAGGTATCCCTGGGATCGTCATCCATGTCTCCTAAACCACACTCCCAGTTTCCCTCACTGCAAAATGAAAGAACTATACCTCAGCCATGCCCAGTCAGCAGTTAGCACTGCAGGTTCGTCCCTGGAGCCATCAGTCCAGGTAGCTGCTGAGCAGAACCTGGTGAGACTGCCACCAGCCAGGGGTTGCTGAACTGTGGGCAGAAAGCCCACTTAGGGTTGAATTCCATCTGAGTCGCTGTTTGTTACAAAAAAAAGAATTCATCCACTTGGCACTAGCAGAGCCAAACACTAGGCATGGAGAATTACAGTGGAGAAATATTGGCTATTTTACTGTGAGTGGCACCATCCAGGAGAATGGAAAGCTAATGCTCAAAAGCCTGAACTCCCTGATGGCAGGTAGGTTACGGACTATATAGGGCAAAGCCACATGACACTGTGGGTTAGGGGATTGGGGTCATGCTGGCAGCTGTCAGAGGTCAGGTAAGGGTGATGAACCATTTCTTCAGGTCTTAAGGACAGCTCTGAGGTTTTTTCCAGCATCCCTCTGTCCAGTCTCATGGGAAAGTAACCAATAGGGGGTTTCACCTTAGGGCTCAGGCACTGAAACACATGAGTAATTCAGGTCAAGATGTTACCTTTAGCTTGACAGAGGTCTGGGAGCCTGACCATCATCAGCTCCGGGCTACTGTCTTCTGCCTGGGGGTTTGCTGATTATGAGGAGTATAGACATATTATTTCTAGAGCTGGGATTTAAAACTGAACTTAATCAAAGTCATAAGGACCCCTGGTTTCAGTTGGATCATTGTTTTACTACTTTACATTAAAATTTAATTTTGGGGGGGGAAATTTCTGACTGATACTAAAACAGTTCTATGAAGCAAAGAAACAAAGCTAGAAAATACTGGTTTTCTTCAGGCAAGCTATGTAGAACTTTGTACTTTGCCATATGGGACATTATCTCTAATAAATGGTGACTTGTTTTAATATATTTTTTAAAATATTTTATCGTATATGCTATTACGGGTTGTCCCACTTGAATATTTTTAAAATTTTGATTCATTGAAGAAGGTGGTCATATAGGGGAAAATGCATACTAATGTATCCAATTCTAGTTTTCACATTACTTATGCTGGGACATGTGTGACTGTAACCTAAATATTAAGGTGAACCCAATATTAAGTTATATTGCACTTCTATAATTCACTGGAACTCATAGAACTTAGTGAAAGTGCTATGCTTGTGATGAGTTTATTTTGAAGGCTGTAACTGGGGAACGGCCAAGTGGAAGAGAGGCATAGGGCAGAGTCCTGGAGAGGAGGTAGGCAGCGTGGTTTCCACCTCCTCTTCTCTGGAATTCAGGCCTGTTCCCCTCCTAGCGTATCCGTGTGTTCACCACCAGGACGATGCATTGAGCTTCTCTGTGTGCAGAGTGTTTCTATGGAATTTCATTACATGAGTATGATTGAATACATAATTATTGGCTATATGATTCAAATCAATCTTCAACTCCTCTCCCTTCCTGGAGATGGGGGACGGGCTGAAAGTTTCAACATTCTAATGAAGGGCTTGGTCTTTCTGGTTTGTCCAGCCCCTCCTTTAAGACTGTCTGAGGGCCTACCTGCAGTTACCTTGTTAGCACAATTTTAGGTGTGTCCAAAGAAGCTCATTATGAATAACAAAAGATACTCCTGTTGCTCAGGAACTTCCAAGAGTATTTGAAATGCTATGCCAGGAGCTGAGGACAAAGACTATATCTATATCTATATATCTGTATCTATATCTTTATATATATATATATATATATATATATATATATATATACACACACACACACACACACACATATATTCTTCATTATATCACAGACTTCAAGAGTATATTTGATTCAGTTACATAGCTTTAAGCAACTGAAATACTACCTGAATTTTCCGGCTGAGACATCTGGCACTAATGTGATGGGCCCAAAATCACATAAGTAAATTCTAGAAAGGACTGAAATCCTAGTTATCTCAGCTAATGAAATGTCAGCTTAGACTATGAGACTCAGTTTCCCTAGCAAATTGTGAGATCATCCATGAAATGTATACCAAAGAAGCATTATCTACTCTCAGTTTGGTAAGAGTTGTATTGACTTACGAAAAAGAAATCTAGCTCTTTTAACTTGGGAAACATCCCATGTGGGACCTACTGTAGTCATTTCTCTGACTTTGAACTTTTTTTCGTAGTGTAGCATGACATACCTCCACCTTGTTCAAGAGTCCTGACAGTGAAGATTGATGCTTCTGCCTTTAATGGTTCGGCACTTATTGTATACTGCACGCTTACAAAACCTGTTGCCCTTAAAGACCAAGGTTGTTACCTGCCATTGGCTGGGGACTGAGGCAGAGAATTTTGTCCAGAAATTTACATGCTGATCAACTATCATCATTTTAAAAAATTCTATTCTACCATTTTCCAAAAGTGATCTATGACCACTTTCTACCATTAGTTGAAAAATAAATAAACTAGTGTAAGAAAGAAGAGAAGAAAGGTAAGAATACTAGCATAGGGATTAATAGGGATGCGATATAAAAATTTACTGACTGGCATGGTGAAGGATGTACAAAGCGTACAGCTCTCTCAGAAGGCAACATATTTTTAAATATGAGCTGAATAAATACATTGCATAGAATCATGGACATGTGCTTTAATTTTTATTTCTTAGTCAATGTAAAAATAGAATTCAGATTGTTAGGAATTTTGGGAGTGCACTTTTTTGTCATTTCAAAATCTGAAGTCATTTTCTGCACATTTCATTTTGGCTTCCATTCGTCACAGCCAGCATCATCTAAGCTGTGCTGTCCGATACTGTAGCTGCCAGCCACAGTGGCTGTGAGCATGGACGTGCAGCTAGTCAGAAAAGAGACATGTTGTAAATGTGAAGTACCTACGGGATTTTGAAAAAATCATGAATAATTTGTAAAATATTCATGCTGAAATTTAAAAAAATTTAGCTACATTGGGTCAAATAAAATGTTATTAAATTTTAAATTAAAATTTCTTTTGTTTTTTTAATGTATCCACAAGAAATCCTAAAATTACACAAGGCTCACCTTTCCATTTGGACAGTGCCCTACAGAATTCTTTCTTGACATAAAATTTCATATAGCCATAGCTTTACCTTTCTGTATTGCATATATGCATACAGCAGAATAATCAGTGCTGAACAAACACATGGAGAAAGTTAAGTCCTTAAAAGCGTAGCAAAAATATCAAGGATATAAAATTACTTCTTCAGAACACTAGTCTTTCTCATCTCAGAGAAAGCCCACCCCTTTTCCAGCAGATTCTCCGCTGTCCGGGAGATTATGCACAGAAGCACTGCTGATTGCTAATTGGGAGCGGCTTCTTCTCACCGTAATTTTAAAGATCCATTATGAAATTGGGTCTTATCTTGCAAAATCGTAAAGCATTTGGAATGTCAGAGGAAAAGTATGACTTTACACAAATCTATATATTTCTATGATTTTATTGTTCCCTAAGTGGAAGAGAATATGTAATATGTTTATAAAGGAACATGTAAAGTGAATGTTTGTTTTGAGACATTCCAGGTGGAGGATGCATATTAAAATAGACTTGAGGGATTAGATTCTAACTGGTTCACTGACTTACCCATTTTGGCCTTAATTTTTTCACCTGTAAAAAGTCTTAGTAGTTGCTAATGCTCCTTTCAGTTTTAGAATTCCAGGTTATAGGCTCAAGTCCTAGGACATCCTTTGCTAGTTTTCTTTTTTTTGCTATTATATTTTTGTGGAAGGTGAGGGAAAGTTCAGTGTATACGGCATGACATTTTTCCACCACTTATCCTGACTTACTTTAACCCTTCTTCTGCAAACAATCACATAATGTAAAAGTCACTCTGTTTAATTTAGTGAATTCAGTAAAAGTATTCTTATCTATCATTTAGAATATTATCTTTTAAATTTATTTTTTAATGTATTGGGGTGCCATTAGTTAATAGAATTATATGTTTCAGGGGTAGAATTCTATAACACATCATCTGCATATTGTGTTGTGTGTTCACCACCCCAAGTCAAGTCCCCCATCACCATTTATCCCCCTTTACCTTCTTCTGCCTGCCCCCTCCCCCTTCTCCTCTGGTAACCACCATACTGTTGTCTGTGTCTATGAGGTTGGGTTTTTGGGGTGTTTTTTTTCTTAATTCTTTCACCTTTTTCACCCATCCCCACAACCCTCCTCCCCTCTGACAGCTGTCAGTCTGCTGTCTATGAGTCTGTTTCTATTTTGTTAGTTTATTTTGTTCATTAGATTCCACATATGAGTGAAATCATATGGTATTTTTCTTTCTCTGACTGGTTTGTTTCACTTGGTATAATGTTCTCCAG
This sequence comes from Micronycteris hirsuta, assembly GCA_004026765.1. Taxonomy (NCBI): domain Eukaryota; kingdom Metazoa; phylum Chordata; class Mammalia; order Chiroptera; family Phyllostomidae; genus Micronycteris; species Micronycteris hirsuta. Next base: position 38,298 of record PVJI01002688.1, on the reverse strand, counting down.
GTCTATCCATACTGTCACAAAGGGTAAGAGTTCCTTTTTTTTTATGGCCAAGTAGTATTCCATTGTGTAAATGTACGAAAACTTTTTTATCTACTCATCTACTGATGGACACTTGGGCTGCTTCCAAAGCTTGGCTGTTGTAAATAATGCTGCAATGAACACAGGGGTGCATATATTTGTTCGATTTAGTGTTTCAGCTTTCTTTGGTATTTCCAGCAGTGGAATCACTGGGTCATGAGGCAGATCCATTTTTTATTTTTTGAGGAAATTCCATACTGCTTTCCACAGTGACTGCACCAGTCTGCATTCCCACCCACAGTGCAGGAGCATTCCCTTTTCTCCACATCCTCGCCTGTACCTGTTGTTTGTTGATTAATTGATGATAGCCATTCTGACAGGTGTGAGGTGGTATCTCATTGTAGTTTTACCATATTTTGCCATGCATAATGCGCACCCACATTTCGATGTTCATTATACATGGTAAAATATGGTAATTTGCATTTCTCTGGTGATTAGTAATGTTGAACATCTTTTCATATGCCTATTGGCCGTCTGTATGTCTTCTTTGGAGAAGTGTCTATTCAGGTCTTTTGTCCATTTTTTAATTGGATTGTTTGTTTGTTTTGATGTTGACTTGTTTGAGTTCTTCATAAGTTTTGGATATTAACCGCTTATGAGATGTATGATTGGTGAATATGGAATTCATTTCAGGTGGGTTGTCCTTTCACTTTCTTTTGGCTTCCTTTGCTGTACAAAAACTTTTTAATTTTAACCAAGAATGTAAAAGACCTGTTTTTGTAAACTTATCAGATACTGAAGAAAGAAATTGAAGAAGGTACAAATATGTAAAATCATATACCATGTTCATGGATAGAAATTATTAAAATGTCCAAAGCAACCTATAGATTCAATGCAATTCCTATCAAGATACTGATGTATTTCACAGAAGTAGAACCAATACTCTAAAAATTTATGTGGAACCACAAAAGACCCTGAATAGCCACAGCGATCTTGAGAAAGAAGAACAAAGTCGGAGGAATTATACTATATGATATCAAACTATACCACAAGCCCACAATAATCAAAACAAATCTGATACTGGCATCAAAACAGACATATATCAATGAGACAGAATAGAAAGCCCAGAAATAAACCCACGCCTTTATGGTCAATTAATATTTGACAAAGAAGGCAAAAACATTCAATGGGTTAAAGATGGTCTATTCAATAAATGGCGTTGGGAATATTGGACAGATATGTGCAAAACAATGAAATTAGACCACCTTGTTACACCACATGCAAGAATAAACTCTCAAAATGGATTGAGGAATTAAATGTTACACTCGAAACCGTAAAAATCCTAGAAGAAAACAAGGCAATAGAATCTTGGATATTTCTCATAGCAATATTTTTTTTTCCTGATACATCATCTTGGGCAAGATAAACAAAAAAAAATAAAATATTATTTCTTAACAAAGAGCAGCACTTTATTTCTGCAAGGGCATCCAGTGCCGCTAGACTTCATGAAATGGTAGGAACTTATATCATCTCTTCCTTTAGATCTTGAACAGAATTGTTTTCTAGTTTTTTTCACTAGATCGATTTCATTGAACTGTTTTACTGGTTATTCTTGTATGTTAAGCAAGGCATAGAAATCAGCTTCACCCATTTTATTCCTCATTAAAGGGCTTCTCGCTCCAGGTGAAGTGCACTGTCGCTGACCCCAGTCACGGCAAGTGCCTGGGCCCCAGTTTCCTCTCAGGGTGTGGACAAGGTGCAGGCAGGTGGCGTGGACTGGCCAGTTAGCAGCAGCATGGAGGCTTCTTCATGCTTCTGGCCATTTCCTAGTTTATAGGAGATTAATTCCTTATTAATGAAAAAGCCGTGTCTGTCTGTCCTGGTTTTCAGTTGTCTTCCAGGGCAACAGGAGCTTAGAGAATTGAACTTGGAGAATTAAACTTTAAAAATTATTTATAAATCTGGAGTACTGGTTTGGCATTTGCTATCAGACTTTATTATTACTGGTTTTCATCAGATTTCTTTCACAGAAGCTTTGAGAATAAGTTCAAGTTAGCCTGTACTGTCCTCTCCTCTTCTTGACGTGGAAGACCTAGTGAGTTACATGTAAAAGCAAAGAATAATTTACATAACAGGGCCATACCCTAGGTAAATAAAGGTAGCTCTTTGTTATGATCACATATCCATACAAGCGCACTTGCGCAAATATAGTCAGTTGAATCTCCAAGGAGTTTTTCCCTCCCACAACCTCTCCCTACCCCATCCCACCTCTTCTCTGTCTCCTTGATATCTCTCACCTTAATTCCTACTTCCTTACGTTCTGGCTGACCTTTCTCTGACCATCAGGGCCTTGAGCGCATTCCCTGTGGAATCCATCAACTCCTCTCTGTAATTAGCTTGGCGGAGCCACTGCGAAGTGATGCAAGAAGGCGCTCGCTTCCCCAGAGCCACACTTTGTAGTCTCGCGCACTCCTTGTCTGTTGCTCCAGGGAGCCAGGTACCAGGAAACCATTAGTTAATACAGCAACGGCCGCTCTTATTTTTTCAATCCCACAAAAACCACATGTGACCTGACATGATCCTAAGATATAAACAAGTACCCAACATACTTTGGGCTCCCAGGTACTGAGTTTTCTTTCTCACCTTTTTGGCCAAAACCAAATCCCTGATCCATTCAGTGAGAGGTGGGGATGCTATCATGCCCACTGTCTGGCCTGGAAGTTTACTGGGAACAGCAGTAGATGATGTTATTCAGGGACCTCTGGTTAAAACTTTATCTACTGTCTTTTCAACTTTTATTTGAACAAATTATATTTTCTTCCAATAGTTTTATTTTACCTATTTGCTAAGTATTGTACTAGTTTTGTTTTTCTGAAATAAATTTTACTTTGTTGCTCATCTTCCTTTGAAAATTATTCTTGTTCTGTGGACAATTTGCAAAGATTCAGAAGAATTAGTTTTATATTTTGTTTCTTACAACTTGCTTTTGATAAACTACATAATGTGCTATCTAGTTACATAGATTACAGACTAAGGTAGTAATTTTGACTTCTCAAAGCCCCTTATAACTTACTTAACCATTTTTTTCTAATTAGGGTTCTATGCTCTTTATAAAATGTATATTTCATTTTCTTCAGCCAAATGTGAATGTGCCTGATAATTTTGAATTAAAAAAATTATTTTCTTCCCCATCTAAGTGGCATAGTTAGTAATTTTAAGGTCAGCCTTCAAAAAGTCTAGAAAGCATTTTGAAATTAGTGGAATCCCTCCTTTTTTTCTCTCTTTTGCTAATTTCATTTCATTGTACTATAAAGATTATTAGAAATGTAAACCTACAGGATATTTTTGAGAAACCAGTATTGTTTTCAGAAATGACCATCACACCTCATAGGTTTAATGGTAGTGAGAATGTTAGGGAACGTTGGATATACGGTTAAGTAAAGTACTTTTTGGTGTGATTTTCTTTTCCCACTTCAACCTTCACTTAACAATATGCCTTCTTTCCTGTAACTTTTACACCTCCTTTTTATTTTTTTAAATGAAAACCTTCATTAACTTCAATGAGTTGGCAATTTACCCTTTAAAATATTTACACATTTTCAAATTGATACCAGCTTCGATTCTGGAAGTCCATCTCTTGACTGGACCAGGGCAGAGAAGAGCTGCTGAGGAGAGACGAGCTCTCTGTGTGTGGTTCAGTGCCGGTCAGTTACGGTGCTGGTCAGGGGCTTCGCTAATCTCAACAAGTTTTCCAGTATGAAGCTTTCTTGTCGACCTCACTGAAACCTTGTCTCAGTGCCCAAATAGCATAAGATGGTCAAAGGTAAGGTTTGCTTCCATGCTAACAAGTACCCTGATTTCCTTGTGATACTCAGGCCACTCTGCAGAACTGCCCGCCGTGGAAGCTTTTGCATAGGCTTAGGCCATTTGGAGACTGAAAACCTACTACAGATCTTAGAACCCAGAGACAAGTCCAGAAAGGGGCGTGCATTGTGCCCTATGTATCCATTCGTCCCACTTGGCCACACTTGCATACATGTTCCCGTTCTGTGGTGTCAAAAGAAGGAAGGTTTTCATTTGTGATTCTAAAGAGAGGCTTGTACGTACCTAGAATCAGTTTTTAGAAGCATCCGTGTATTACAGCAGACCAGGAGCTTCTTGTCCCCCTCCTGTGTGTAGTTTTCCTCCTTTCTATCAGGCAGCATCTGGGAATTTGGGTGTGTAAGTCAATCCCCATTGCTTCTAATGATAAATCTTGAACAAGTTATGTCTCTAGGCACTAGAAAAAGTACTACTAAATCAGCACCAGTAAATAATTTGGGGTGTGTGTGTACGTTTCTGTGTTCTTCTGTTTCCTTTTCTCTTATTATAAAACTGGTCTGGAATCATTTTAAAAATTATAAAATATAAAAAGAATAAAGCCCTCTTACAATCTTCCCCTCTGTGACACCCTCAGTTAATATTATGAAATGAGTGCTTACTGTTATGTTTTCTATGCATTTTATATGGTTGAAATCAGACTATATACAGATTTTTGTGTTTTTTAAAAATATTCACACTTTCTTATGCTACTAACAGTTTTGATATATCTAAAAAATTGACTCTAGGACAACGATATGCTTTTAAAGGTACACTGAGTCCCAAATTGCATATCAATTTTATGCTTCTATTGAATTTTTAAAATAATGTCAATGAAAATTCCTGTGCTGTGCCGAGTACACTAGTAATTAGTCATATTAACCTCCTTTCAGTGAAGCACTTAAGCATTTGCCGATAATAAATTTGCAATGCCAGCTCATCACTGAATGGTAGCTGAACTTCTAATGTTTTGTCTTGGATATACAACTGTTTTTTAACCTTTGGTTACCAACCCTCTGAGAAGTCAGTGAAAGCTATGAATCTTCTTCCCAGAGAAGTGCATATTCACACTAAAAACTAATTGTAATGACAATGAGTTATGATATGCCGGGCACGCTGCCAACCGCTTTACGTGTGTTGTTTCAGGCAGTCCTCAGAGCAGCACTGTAAGGGATGCACTGTTAGCCTTATTTTTGAGACGAAGACATTGAAGCTTTAAGGAAATTAATTTTCCCATGGCCAAGGAGCTAGTAACTGGGGCTCAGACTCTGATTTTTATGACTCCAGGACCCCCCCCCCCAATCATTGTGCACCTAATTTTAGGGAAATTATAAATTCCTAAGGCCTGTTATCAGTATTCATGTTAAGGACACCTTACCTATTTCAATCTAAGGATTTTTATTGGCAGTGAGGTGTTTGTGTGATTAATGAATGTTGCTGTTTTTCTAACTTATTTAATATGTGAGTATTTGTTGAACATTTACTATTTTGAATACTCGTTAGGTGCTGTGATATGATCCTTATCCTTAAGGAGTTCACTGTCTCCATGGGGTGACAGCAGTTACATACATAAGACAATGAGAAAAATAAAAGTATGAAGTTGAATACATTGTAATCAGATATTTCCATAGGCTATACATGAAAATCAGTCTCTTTATGTTGTCATACCTTGATGCAGTTGTCACTCTTTGACTCCCTGATTTATAAAAGGAAGTCAAATCTAAAAGGCCACTGTGTCCTCTGGGAAGCTAGAAGATTCAGTGTGTCATAAAAATGAGGTCTATAAAGTGAGACTCTGAGAACTAAGGATGCACCACATCCAGAATCCTGAGTGGTTTCATCAGCATCATCTGTGAGCCCCAGGGAGCATGCCCAATGTGGAGATTCAAGAATGTTTAAGCCAGCTCTCAAAGTACGTATCACGGGTAGTTCTTTGGAGCTGCACATTGTAGGCAGTAGAACCCCTTGCTAGTTGCTGCATTTGACTCAAGTGGGGTTCCTGCTGACAGAGAGGACTGCAGTGCTTCAAACCGTGCTGCAGAGCCTCGAGTCCTGCAGGAGTAGCAGTGGTGACTTCCTGGCCGTGGATGAAACTGTGTTGCGTGGGAAGCTTATTTAAGCGGACCACCTGACAGTCAAGGCTGTCAGGCTGGCTGTGGCTATAATTCAAAGAGCGGCTTTCTATAGGAGCATGTAATGGGAAATTTGTACATGTGACTTGCACAGCTGCTGTGTGCAAGGTTATCATAGATAATGGCTATTGTAAAATATGAAGGGTGGATTATGTCAAGCTTTCTACTAACAGGGTCCTTATCAACTATTTGTACAGTTTTAAAATTTTGCTTCTTTAAAACTTTAATCATTTGGCCTTTCTATATAGAATTAATTTATAAATAGCACTGGAATTTTCTTTTCAAAGCAAATAGAAAGTTATGCTAATCACAGTATATAGTTTGTCTCCATTTATGAGTCATTTTTATTTGAAATGCCTAAAATAAGATTCTTTTATGACATTTGTGCTATATTTTAATCAGTTTAATAAATTGTTTGAAATTTTATTGTGCATGCTGTTCTCACAATCCCTGTAACCAGACTTGTTAGCCTTACTTTTAAAGTGAGGCAAGGATTTTGTGAAAACCTGTTATGTCTATGAAACCCCTAGATGGAAAATATTTTTAGAGAATGTAAATTCTTATCATTGTTCACAAATCATTTGAATCTATCCAGCTACTAGTTGTTTGAACTAATTTGCCTGACAAATATGCAAATATCTTGATGGATTTTATTTAATTTCAAAAGAAAAATATGAGACCAACTGTATAATTTCTTAAATTCATTCCTGGGGAAAAATGTAATTGAAAGGAAAACATTCCTTTTCATATTTGCTTTGAGCAGATCCTTGAGTTTTTGAGGTAAGTAGTAGCTTGATGTTAAATGTCCATCACACTTTGGGTTCACAGAGAGAATTCAAGACACAGTAACTGTCCACCTTTGAGTCGGCTGTGTGTGTGTTTGCACGCGCATGCGCCTGTGTACGGGGCTTACACTGGACCTTTTGATTTCATAATAAGTAGGCTTAGGGGCAATAAAATTTGACATTCTTAACTGTTACTAGTATTTTTCCCTATAGCCCTGCGCAGTTCTCTTCTTGTAACGATGCAGAAGCCAGAGTCATAAACCGAGCATGTACCCAAGGCGCTACTGTACATTGTAAATAGCATTCGTGTGGTCTGGTCTCTTTGACCTAAGACTAAATTGGAGTAGAGGGAAGAGAGAAGAAGTTTTTAAAGTGGAACAGAAGTCAAGAAGGAAAAATATATTAGAAAGACAGACATGTGCAAATGTTCCCTAAGTTTCTGAAAAAGGATTTGTTTAGATGGGCCTTTTCATATGTGCAAATATTCCTTTGCTCAAGAGCCAAACCCTGTATCAGGAGCCTCCGTTGCTGGTGTGTGCGAGTGCGTGTATGTGTGTGTTGGCAATAATGCACTCATGAGATAATACAAATAATCAGTGAGGGAATAATTAATGATGTGGCAGGGAATATTTTTTGATAAATGCTTGGGGAATGAGGTGACAGGCGTGAAATTGGAAAATTCCTTCAGCGATCTAAAATATAAATAGCTTTCGGAACTGAAAAGAGTTTCACAGCTGAAGATTTTATTGTGTTGAGAGGAAAAACTTTTTTCTCTCCCCCACTCCCTCCTCCTTTGCAAGTTGTTTGTCCATTCACAAAACAAATACTCTGAAGCCCAGCGCGGCTCATGGGAATAAATTTCAGGTCGAATTAGTACAGTTTCCTTGCTGTCAGGACGCTGGAATTAATGGTGTTTTGATGACACAAATTTTGAAGGGCAAACAAAGAAGCTGAAGGGAGAGAGACATGACTCCTTAGAAGCTTGGTCCTCCTCTCCCCCAGCCTCTCTTGTCTTCCCTGTCATCCGTCTGCCAATCTCCCTGTCCATGGTTAGTTAAAGGCGCTTTTTATCCTCTTTTCTTTCCCACAGAGTTTGCCAGATCCGGCCCGGTGCCTGGGTTCCAGGAGGACACGCTGCAGTTGGCCTTCATCGACTTGAGACAAGTAAGTCTTTGTGTTTTTGTTTTTTGTTTTTCTTTTAAGATGTGTGACTGAAGACCATCAGGTCTTAAGGAAAAGGGGAGGGAAGGGGGATTGGCGTTGGCGATTCACACTGGAGACCTAAGGGTTTTTCTCTGTGTTTGAGGCCACCTCTTTTATTTAGCTATCTGGGATCCTTAGCTATGGTGGAGTTAAAGGTTTTGTGGGTAGAAGGGAAGGCAGGAGGTGGGAGGAGGGACCCAAAGAGTAGAGGGACTCAAGTGACCCTCAAGTGATGTGACCCATTGTGCTATAGTTGGCTTCTGCAGACACAGCAAAAAGATAACTCGGCAAACCAATGCTAAGCAGGTGCACTGATGCAGAGACTGCCCGCCTAGAGAACTTTTGTTTGCAGATAATGAGGGCAGCAGCATTTAAGGAAAATGAAATGTTTTACATTCTGGATTGTTGGTTTGTCTTGTTGGCTTGTTTCTGTTGCCTGAAGACTTCCCATCTCCTCCTTCGTGGAATGTGGTCAGCCATGAGTGACTAAGCGGTCATTTTAGAAGATGATTAGCAAAAGCCCCGACCACTCGTGCTAACCTGACAGGCAACCTTGTTTAAGTAACGTGATGAAAGCCCATCCCGAGGTATACCTGAGCTTTGCAAGCCCATCAGATAGAACGAGTTGTTCCGTAGGGCTGTTGCCTGCGGGTTGGAATGGTGGGTGGGCCTTGGTGGTTTGGGTACAGAGGAGTGGGATGGACGGGGGCCTACAGAGGGAGAAAGTTAACTGGGCTCTGTCATCTCTTCACTCTGAAGATGGATGGGGTTGGATAGAAAGTGTGAATGAAGTAAGAATCAATGACTGATGCTTCTCTCCTATTAAAACAATCTTTTTTTTGGTCTGTTTTAAAAAAGGGGGCTGGCTTTGTTTCTCCTGCCATAATGATTCAGTACCTCTTGTTTTCAGAGCTGACATAGTTTGCATTCTGAAAACTTTTAGATGCCCAGGGTATTTCTTAAAGCTGTATCGGTAGTCTCCTTACCACTGTGACTCGATTCATGCTGGAACAGCTTTTAACCCATAATGGATGGCTTGAGCTACCCCTGAATCCTTGTGATGGGTGGTGTAATCTGTCATCTGATGACAATTCTGGAAAGCCCTGTTAAGCAGAAAACAGAATATTGTGTCTCTATAGATCCGCCAAAGTTTGAGGATTCAGGCCGCGTCCCAGAAACGTGTGTCAACTTAATATTTGGGGGCCGAGGTGGGGGTTCTCTTACACATAAAGGCTTTCTCAGCGTGGTCATGAATGGAACTCAGTGGCTCTCTACACATAAGGGTTTCCACCTGTGGATTCAGCGGCTCGACTGAGACATTCAGGTTTTAACCCCTTGGCTGATAGAAGACTGAAAGATTGGGATTTTGCTTTACGGTTTTGTGGAGTGGATCTGTTGGACTTTTCCCCTTTTTCTTCTTGGAAACTTCTGAGCCAATTGGCTTTCTTGGAAAGCAGAAACTGAATTTCATTGGAGGAACACATCTGAGGAAAAAAATTTTCCTTTCTCACTATTCATGGGAAGGAAGTGTGGTCATTCTCTCTAGTTTGTGGTTCGGGTCCCTATGGAAAGCAGCTAGTGTTTACAGAAAATGTTAACTAAGGGAATAAGTTAGAAAGCACAGCCAAAATAAGGTGAATCTGAGCCGGGGCTGAGTGCTCCAGTGCTTGTGAGTACTCAGTGAGCCCTGTTGTTTATGCTTAAGTTCATATTTTCTGTCACATTGCTGTTCTCCAGGTCCTTTTATGATGTTTTAACAGTAGGACCCAAAAGTGCAATATTTTGCTAATAATGAAAGAGTGTCTCTTCCTGTTGAATCTGTCACCTAATTTCTATTAACATCAGTCTCTATTAAAGCAGCTTAAATTTTTTTATTAAAGATTTTATTTATTTTTTAGAGAGAGGGGAAGGGAGGGAGACAGAGAGGGAGAGAAACAGCAATGTATGGTTGCCTCTCACATGGTCCTCACTGGAGACCCGGCCCACAACCCAGGCGTGTGCCCTGACTGGGAATCGAACCGGGACCCTCTGGTCCCCAGCCCGCGTTCAATCCACTGAGCTACAGCAGCCAGGGCTAAAGCAGCTTAAATTTTTTAACAAATCATTTGAAAAACTTTCCTAGCTCTCAAGCTGTAGCTCATTATTAGGAGGTCTCAGGTTGAATTATTGTGAGAAAAATTATCCTTCCATATCCCATCCTAAAAACGTTGATCTCCTTGCAGTTATCTTAGTCATTCTCATCATTTATTGCAAGTGAGCATCTTTTTAAAAGGAGACTTTTTTTTTAACTGTAGAGATGTTCAAACTATAAATAGAAAGCCTGGGAGTATGTTTCCAAAGGAGGAACCTTGACTTCTAATGAGGCATGATTAAGCATTCTTGCATATGTGTCCTTGCATGTACTCTTCGGAATTGTAAAATAGAGTTAAGGAATCTGGAGGCTGGAGGCTAGTCTTAAAAATCCTGCAGTATAACCTTTGGCCTGATACTTGAATCCCTGTACAGCACCCCAGACTATGCTTGAATTTGTTCCTTGAAGAGAACTCACTGCTTCAAAGCAGCAAGATCCACCTTAGGACCATCTGACTATGAGAAAGAGATTTCTTAAGTTGGCTAAAAACTGTCTCAGTTAACTTGGACTCTTTATGCTTTTATTAATATACCCCAGTTTGGGGGATGGGTTTTTTAATCCCGATTTATTGAGCTTCCTATCTTGTAATAATTGAGTCCTTTTCAAATGTACCATTGTTATCTGTCCCTCATCTATTTCTTATGTGGTTGATTTTATGAACCAAAATTGGAGACTTTATTCTCTTTGGTGTATGTTTTTCTTTTAAACATATCAACAACACAGATTTTTATCAATTTCATTTATTTAGACTATCTAAACCTTTTATATTCTGATTTAGTTATCCAGTTTATTAATTAAATTTTATGTCCTTTATAAGTCAAAGATAACAATTAACAGGAATGGCAGATGTCAAAAGGAAGAAGTTAAAGTTAAGCTAAGTGATGGGTTGCACACTCATGCAAGAAGGGGATTGTCCCCTGTTTAGTGAAGCAAGGGTGTTTTACTGTCATTGAGTGTATGTATTTACCTCACTGGATTATGAGTGTATTCATCCTGAGCATGCTTTCATGTTCTTTTGCTTTAGAGTGTTTCAGATACTATCAATTGGATGATAATTTTTTAAATATTCAAAACATGGAATGTGTGATGAAATCATCTCTTTACAGACTATAATAGCAGGGTGTCATTTAAAAGCTATAGAATTTCATTAAGGAGCAAGTTAGATGTGGATAGCAAAACTACTCATCCTTTCTCTTTTGTCCTGTCTATTCTGATTTTCCTACTTCTTAAGGAAAAAGTGATTTGACATTTTGAATATGCAAGCTTTCATGATATTTTACATGCACAGCACTTCAAAGTTATAGTAAATTTACATACATATCTCATTTGTCAGATTTCTGGGGTTAGAATACCTGCTTTTAATAATAATGTGAATCAGATAATAAACATCAAAATCTCCTTTTTTTCTGCCACTTTATACATTTCCAAATTTATAAAAGTAGGATTGTAGTACAACTTCACATTCATGTACTAAATATATGTTCATATTTCTATCAAAATCCAAATTTGGGTCAATACTAAATATTGAGAAGGAAAACCTAAGGGTTCACTTATGAACTATCTTGAAGTGACATGTACACTCCAAGTACCAGTACTTGCTGGCCTAAAATAATGGGGAATTGCAATACAAGGCCAATAGTAAATTCTCAGGAGTTATTTGATTTTTTAGCAGTGCTTTGGTTTGTATTTTTCTTGTTAAACATTCAATAGATAATGCTGATGAGCACCACAGTTTGAAGTTTGGTTAATTTTTATTTCAATTTATCAAATTCTGAGTGGCTACGATGAACAAAGCACAGGCTAGGTGCATGGAAATACACAGATGAGGAGGATACAACCTCTGCTCTCCAGGAGCAGAGAGGTGATCAGCAAATACTCGACTGTAACATAAGACACACTGTGAAAGTATGACATTTACAGAATGAAACCCTTAGGTATGTTTCAATGATTTCTGCAGCTTTTTTTTTTTAAAGATTTTATTTTTATTTATTTTTAGAGAGAGGGGAAGGGAGGGAGAAAGGGAGGGAGAGAAACAGCAATGTATGGTTGCCTCTCACATGGCCCTCACGGGGACCTGGCCCGCAACCCAGGCATATGCCCTGACTGGGAATCGAACCGGGACCGCTTGGTTCCCAGCCCGCGCTCAGTCCACTGAGCTAGACCAGCCAGGGCGATTTCTGCAGCTTTTGCTAAAAAAACACATCACTCCAAAATATATTAGCTTAAAATAAGACCCATTTATTTAGCTCAAGGTTCTACAGATTGACAATTTTCAGTAGGTTCAGCTGAGCTCACTCAGGTTGTGAGGTCAGTTTGCTAGATGAGCTAGGGGCTACCTGTGCCTTGGCTAGGCCACCTCTTCTCTGCTCCATGCGATCTCTCATCCAGGAGCAGCCTAGACCAGGCTTATGTACCTGGCATCTTGACAGGATTCTAAGAGAGCAAGAGAACATGTGCCTTGAGGCCTCTACTTAGAACTAGCAAACCATCTATGCTGTGGGCTAGGGCTAGTTACAAGGCTGTCCCAAATTCAAGAAATAGGGAAATAGATTCCAACTTAACACTCTAGTTGGGATATAAGACTTTTATGTAAATGATACAAAATAAACAGTGCAAGTCAGGAGCAAGATTGTATGCATAGGTACCAAAAGAAGCCATGAAATAGAGAGGTTTTTGTAGAACTGAGCGATTATAAAGTATTTCATGGAAAAGGTGAAGAGTTAAACTGAAAGTTAGATGTTGATGAACAGAAGTTATTTCAATATAGAGAATAGCTTGTTTTAAGTTTTAACAGTGTGTGTGTTTTTTTCAACAACCAGTTTGAACTGAATATACAAATAAGATATGCATATGTTGTTGAAAATAAGTTACATAGTACTTACCTGATTGTAAAGGGAAAATATGACTTCAGTAGAAAGTTTGGAAAATACAGAAAGGTTCAAACAAGAAAAGAAGTATTTTCTTCAATTTCTTTACCTGTATGTAAGTTTATAAAAAATCAGGTTCATACCGTATGTATGATGTTCTAAACCTGATTTTTATGTACATAACATTATTAAACTGGGAGAGTTCCAATTATCTTAATTTCAGAAAATATTTATAGTATAAGTATTTTTATAATATTAGGCCTGAACATTCACGTTTCATGTTAAAAAAAAATGTAAAAGGGTGAAAGTCTCATTCCTGGCCAACAAGTTTTTCTTCCTAGAACAGCTGCTCTTGTTAACTTTTTGTGTATATTTAGAAATATTTATATATATAAAAGTAATTACAAATGTATGTTCTTTGTTTTTTCCTTTAGCAGTGTGGCTCAGAAAGATTTCAGTGTCAGAAAGCCAGGCCTCCTCATTCTTTTTCAGTACTGCGTAATATTCCACTGTGAAATTTTCATGATTTTCTTAAGCAATCCCTACTGCCTGACATCTGGCTGTTCCCGGAGCTTTTTTTTCTACTCTGCTGTTACAAATGACATTTCAAAGAGACACCTTGCATACACACACTTATTTTTATCTGTAAGTGTGCCAATCATAAATTCCTGGAATAGAACTGCTGGGCCAGAGCATGTTCATTTGTCATTTTTATAACTATTGTTAAAATTTCCAGCCCAAGTCTTTGCTCCAAAAAGTGTACAAAAATGGGTAGCAGACATTTTAAAATAATTGTTTGTTATGTTATTGATCCTTTCATACCTAATTCATGACCTGTGTTTTCTATCCTTTTGCATCTGAACTGCTGGCCTGAGCTGAGTTCAATGTCATCCGCAGCCCCATCAACCCACACTGCCTCCCGACCTCCCCATCTTGTACATGGTTTTCTTAGCCCAGCTTTTTGTTAAGTCTGCTTTGTTTTCTCTCTTTTCACACCAGTTCCTTTCTTCTTTGAGTCAGGCCAGTTTGATGACATCTTCTGATTTTTGTATCAGTCACACAATCTGTGATCATCGTGAGCATACTTTACCGTTTCAGGTATAATATCACCATTTTCTCTGACTTCAAACCTGAGTTTACAGATCTTACCTTACACTCAGGGAGAAAGACATGTGGCTGTTGGATCCTCAGGTAGCGTCTGCCAGAAGGCCCACAGAGGGGCTCACGGTGCACCGGGCACCCAGCAGCCCTTCCTCCATGACTCTGTGTGTGTGTTTTGATTTAACCAGGACCTAGACTATCTTTCCTCCTTTAAGAATTAGGCTAATTTCTTTAAACCACCATTTCTTAGTTTCTCTTTTTTATTCTTATTTTTACTGTTCAGCTTCCTCATGGGCCTCTTTTTTTTTTTTTTTAATGTCCTATACTTTTCCTCATCAAATGCTGCTTTTTGTGGGCTGCCCTGAGAAAGTTCACATTTCTGTTATTCACATGCATTGCAAGGGACTCTCAACTTCCCCAGAACAATTATTTGTGTTATTTGTATATTTATTTAATTTGTGGCTGTTCATCTTACACATTTGACCAACAGGAACAGGTCTGAGTGCGTTCTTCCCTTCAGCAATATAACCTTTTCTGTCGCTGGCCGCAACTGTTAAATGACTTCCAGCATACATGAGTCTTATAAAGCTGAATGAGCTCGACTGTGGCATTGCCTCAGATCTCCTGAATGGAAATTGTTGGCAACAACTCTTGTAGCAAAGCTATCCCAAGATATCTACAGCTTTTTTTAGATTGAGCTGGTTACATTCCCTCTAGGCCAGTTATTCCCCAATTTCTAAACCTTCAGTCTAAAGTAAACACAGTGCATTTCCATTGCAGGCATTTAACCTCCCTTAAAAACAAGCATAGGACCTCAGAGAAATAATTGTATATTTCTTTGGAGATGTTGAACAAATTCTGATATAAAATTATTACCTTCAGTTTGTGAACATCAGGTAGGGAAACCTGAGAATAACTTAAGAACCTAACTATGTAAAACTGTCCCTCCTATTTCCCATCCTCTCTTGATCCTACTCAATACAATTTTGGTTTTTGAATCAAATCGCCCTCCTTTCTCTCTGCCCTCTCAAAGTCTAATGAAGAATATCCCGCTAAGAAGAATGTTCCCTCTTTGCTTGACTGCTGTTGGCTCTTGTGGCAAGATCTTAACTTTGCCTAATAATTACTTATATTTTAACCTCAGTAGAGTACCCATTTATATCAAAAAGGTATTTTATCTGATATGCCACATATCAACATAATATGTAGTCAGTAGAATTTCTTTTTAATGTTTCACTCTGGCCAGTCTAATCAACCCCCAACCGGGAGGCCAGTGTCAGAGTAAGACAGTCCCACACCTTGAAAGACCTCAGGTGTCAGTCTTCATCACAACCGTTCAGCTGTGTTTAGCAGGAAGAAAACTGTCTCCCACTTGTACTTCCTAATACTTGTTTGTAACTTGCCAGTGTAATTTGGAGGGTTTTCTTTTGGGGGGCTGGGGAGGGCCTATAGTTTTCCCCAGTATTTACTGAACTGCTATCAACAGGGTCGCAGTGGAGAAGACCAGAGGTGCGGGAAGGGGGTAGTGTGGGCAAGTGTTCACGGAGGGGTAGTCTCGGTGGAGGAAATAGAGTGGCATACGGACCCTCTAGGGTGAAGTGTACGGATCAGTGAGGCTGTCAGGAGATATACTCTCCACATGCTCAACTGAAGTATTTCGTTGACCTCCAGGTTGTGTATGGTCTTGAATATCCTGTAATACTGGGAGTCATCTGCGCCAGAGTCAGAGATCGAACAGTTTGACAACTCATGGAGTTGGAAGATGCCATTCCCGTGACTGATGTGGGCGGAGGAGTTAGAAAACATGTCATCTTGGAAAGGGTTATCTGTGTCACCCATGCAGTAGCATATCTATGGGGACAGCGTGTGTATGTGGGTAGATATCCTTTTGTCACATCCCGAAGGCATTTGGTGACTAGAAGAGGATGTAGGAAGTAATATATCAGACCACCCACACAAATCTTTTTTGCTGCACAGAGCCACTAAAAGTTCCTGCAGACCACAGTCCATGTCCGGACATAGGCACAGCAAGCATTTGGATAAAACACAGACCTCCCTGATCGGGAAACGTTCATGCGTCGTCCAGCACTCTGCCCCGCGCTGTCGCAGGGGGCGCAGTGGTACAGCGGGCTTAGTGCAGTGACCAAAACCTGCTCCCTGCCCAAGAGAAGCTTACAGTCTTGTGTAGTTTGCCCTTGCCTGTAAAACAGGCATTTTTTATTCTACTCCTCCTAAAAATCTCTCTTCAGGCGACCTTGGAGCTTCGAGGGGACGCCACTTTATCTAGATTTTGAGTTTTTGTGTTGATGCTGCATTGTTCAGTTTTAGGGACAGCTGCTGAGTTTTCTGGAAAGATCCCCAGGAAGATAAGTCTGCTGTACACTGATACACGAGCTTTCGGAGAAGAGCTTTTAGCTATGGTTTGGCATCCTGACATAAATAACATGGTCAACTTGAAATATTTTAAGAAGTGGCTCTTTGGTTTTTGAAAGCAAGGTTTCTGGTTGTAATGACAAAATTGTTTTGCCCAAGTTGTTTTGACAGAAACCCATAACCTTCAGAGTGATACTTCTAAGACCAAAACAAGCTCTGACATCAAATGGTTCCTAATCCCAAGCAGAGGAGAGTTAACACCTCTGGGTCTGATTCAATAAAAAATATATAACATTTTTTAAAATAGAGTCCACTGAGCTAGACCTTTGACCTCATATAAGCCAAGGCTGGATCCACAAACACAAGGATGGGG
The DNA here is from genome assembly GCA_004026765.1 of Micronycteris hirsuta. Lineage (NCBI taxonomy): Eukaryota > Metazoa > Chordata > Mammalia > Chiroptera > Phyllostomidae > Micronycteris > Micronycteris hirsuta. The sequence continues at coordinate 21,457 of PVJI01002688.1, read as the reverse complement.
CACAGGTGCATAGGCTTCAGTTACTGGGATGCTGCTGCAGGCTCTCAGACCAGGTGTACCTCCTTACCTTGCTTGAGGCATTAGTGTCTAGAGCCATCGTGGAAAATTTACAGACAGAATAAGTAACAAGTAATGCATTGTGGGATTTACAGAATGGAGAAGAGTCTGTTCTTGAACTGCTGAGACTCTGTCTCACCTCATGCTAGCCTCTTAACTAGGAAGGAGGCAAGCTCAAAAGTTCTGCCTCAGAGCTCTTTTTTTTTATTTTAACACAGAAGCTTTTTTTTTCCCCACACCAATATCTCCTGAAATAATATCCAAGCAGAGCACAACTCTTATAGAGAGTCTGTAAGGTGTCATTTAAGTGCTAGGTATTGGCCCGGGTATTTAATGGGCCAAATGGCATCATAGTGAGTGGGGAAAGTTGGTTACTATTCATTATCCTCTCACTATGGAAATTGTTTTACCAACTCATAGATCCAATTTCTTAAGTTCTCATGGAATTGTTTCAGGAGATTGGGAATCAGAGGGGAGGGAACAAGTATTAGTAGTGGATGCTAACCACACGGAGATGATGGTAATCTTACAAGAGGTAGACTTCTCACTTACTTTTTTTAAACAGTGAATAGTTGGGGTCTTTGAAGGGAAGGTGGGAGGTCTGATCAGCTCTCCAGTGTATTTTCCAGGGGCTTTGCTCTTCCTCAGAGAGGAAGACATCCACTTAGTAGGAGTGTGCGCAACAGACGCTTGGTTCTTTGCACAGTTGAGCTTCACAGAGAGGTAGCTTCTGAGCCACTTTGAGGGTCTTAACCTTTAGACAGTTGGTCTAGAAATGGTGATGTGTGATGACAGGCACTGTGGGCCCTTTCAGTCGTTAAACTGTATTAATGGATGATGTGCAGAGATAGACAATGGTGAGGGACCTCCAGTTAGGAGCAGTTGCAGACAGTTTTTGGGTTAGCAGGAGACAAAACACCAGGCTTTTGACATAGTTTACCATGAATAATACATTGGTTTTGGCCTTTGACGCGTGGGCCTCCCAGACTAACGTTATCCGTTGTTACTGTCAGCCCTCATTGGCACAGTGTTGGGTTGATGGGGAGTCTAACCTAGAGGCAGAGCTCTGCTGCTTAGCGGTTCCACCAGAGGTTAGAACAGCCTTTTCCAGCAGTGTGAGTCTTGTCTGTGTCAGCCCTCCTACCCCTTTGCTCCAGTAGAACAACCGTAACTTTTAACGTGGGCATGGTGCCAGCATCATTTACATAGCCTCATAGTGACATCTGTCAGTTCAAAGGCTAGAGATTCACTCAGTTTCAGCTCTTATGTGAAGAACTAATAAGCAAAGCATAGTAAACTACCTGGCAGTTTAGCTCACGAGCGTTGGTAGTCCCCTCAGCAGCATTCTAAGAGATCGAAGTAATCTGTGAGGCTAGCCGCTAGGCTTGCCTGAGGCACCGGACCACTCTCTGCTTCTCCCAAAAAGCCATGCCTCGGAAACTCTGGAGGTGTGTCCCTTATTTCCAACGCACAGCGTGAATGTGCATACTCAGATACCTGGAATTTGACAATCACATCTTTAGGAGAAAGTCATCACCAGTGAATTTTCCTGGGAGTAGCAGTGATATCAGAGGTTGTTGTAGTAATGTTGGCTTAATTAAAGCCTAACAGGTTATGAACACAAACCTCATCTCTATTAACTACACTGCCTAGTGTCCTGCAAGAGGACACTCATAGATAGGCCAAGGAAAGGGCAGCAGAGCCAGGCCTTGAAACTAATTTCTAACTAGTGCATACTACTGGAAGCCGCTGGAGGGCAGCAGAGAGTGACAACGAAGGGCTGCATGTAGGGAATAGGGGTGTATTTCAGTTTGCCAAGAAAGAAGCCCCCTTACCTGTGAGAGTATTAACTACCTGGGAGCCACAGTTACAAGCACAGGCCCTGGGGAACAAGAACAAAAAAGAACATCCTGATCCCTGATCTGAAGATTAAAACATTCTGTCTAGGCAAATCAGGAACCAGTAATGGGTAAAGAATTGGGGTAAGACTACCTGTGAGAGGGGAACCAGACAGCATCGGTAAAGGCAGAGAACCAAAAGGACATTCTGAAGTGTCAAGTCCCAAGGGTAGCAACAAAGATGGAACCGGAACCAAATGAAAGAGAGAGCTACAGTCAGAAGTAAGACAGAGTGAGTAAGTTGAGGAGGCAAAGGTACAGCCAGGAAAGATGGATTCACTGAGGCAGCCATACCTAGGAAGGAGACTTGTCAGATGCATATCAGCAAACAGGGAGTTCAAAGGAACCAATTTCAGATACAGCCAAACAGCCATTTTATGGGATTCTCATCTTTTAAAGTAGCTTCTCCTTGGTTAGCTAGGATCATTTCTTTCTTGATTTCAAGAGCAAATTAACTCGTAGAGAATGTGAGGAGAGAGAGAAAAAGAGAGAGAGAATTGAACTTGGACATGGAGCCCTTCTGGATAGTATTGGTGTGAAAGGACAGCTCATTGTTCTTAGAATAGCTTCTGAGGTTCCCTCTTTGCATTTTACACTGTACCGTTTGCTATGACTGTCCAGTAGAAAAGAAAAAGTGGCTCTGCTGTCTCCCTAAATAGGCAAGATCCTCAGTCACTCCAAGGACTTAGGATCCGTTCCCAGTAGGAGAGCAGAGAGGTGTTTGGAGTCTCTTCTAAATGCCAAGCACTTAGCAGTTTTCCAAACTGCTTAGTTATGGAGAAAGGAAACTATCTTGGCCTATTAAACTTCTAGCATCTCTTTTGTTTGTCTCAACCCCTTAAACACCAGGAAAATGGGACTCCTGTGCCTACAATTTCCAGGAGCCCTATCCTGGGTGTCAGGACAGCATCTTGGTTAAGAAGTTTGAAATTGGGCAGACCTGGGTTACTAGTTGTCACATTTGGCAGATTATTTGATCTCTCTAAGATTAGTTTCCTACTATCTTTGATTATATGCGTACCAAATATTAAGTAACATAATTACTTTTATTTGCTACTAACTTTATGTTATTTAATGCTGATAAGCCCTGTAAGTTATTATAAATTCATTTTTGTATCCTAAGATCTAAAACCTGTTTTATCTTGTTTCTAGTAGGTTACTTCATAAATATAAATAGGTAAATGACTAAATAAATTATGATATACCCATATAAAAATATCAGTCATCAATAAAAAAGAATAAACTATTAAACACATCCAACTCTAAAATGTATATAAAGTTCTAGAACATCTCGAGGGAGGAGATCACTGGTGGGTTGGGAGCACGGGGACGTGACTCACTGCAGAGAAGCCCAAGGACATTTCTTGGGATGGTAGAAATGTTCTTGGTGGTGATGGTGGTCACGCAGGTTTGTATATTTGTCAAAACTCATGAAACTCTACATGTAAAATAGGTTCATCTTATTGTACATAAAATCATATCAGTTAAAAGTGATTTTTAAAATAACAGGCTAAAATTATAAAATTTTATATAAAAATTCTATAGAATGTTACAGGAAATTCTAGAATTTCTATTTTTTTTATTCCCTTTATGCCTGGCCTCTTTCATTCAGTATAACATTTTGATATACATCCATGTTATTGGATGTACTAGTAATTTATTTCTTTTTATTAATGAGTGATACTTCTTTACATGGGTATATCATAATTCATTTAGTCACTCACCTACTGTACTTATGGACGTTTTGTTGCGTCCGGTTTTGTATTATTATGGAAAAGGCTCTGCTATGAACATTCATGTCCCAGCGCTTGTGTGGATTGGTTCCTATTTTTCTTGGGTAATTCTAGGAGTGGGATTATTGGGTCTTTAGTAAGTGTCTACTTAACTATTTTTGTTAATGTCAAACTGTTTTCCAAAGTGCCTGAACCATTTTCATACCCACCAATTGTGAATGAGTTTCAGTTTGTTTTATATGCTCTTTGACACTTGACGTGATAGTCTTTACTTTGGTTTATTAAAGTATAATTTACACAGAATAAATTTTATAGACTTATGCAGTTGTGTAACCACCTTCAAAATCAAGGTACAGAATATTTTTCTATCACTCAAAAGTTTCTTTATTCCTCTTTGCAATGAGTCTCCTCTTCCCACATCCAGTCCCTGGCAGCGACTGCTCTGATTTCTGATGCTACAACTTTGTCTTGTTTATGGAATTATATATATAACTGGAGTCATACTTTTAATTTTGATCTTTTTTGCTTAGCATGATGCTTTTGACACTCATCCATATTGTTGCATATATTAGTAGTCTATTCATTATTATTGCAGAATAGTATTTTATTATAGGGATTATTTGTTTGCTCATTGTAAACAGTTGATGAATAAAGCCATGATAAATGTTTGTGTAAAGGCTTTTATGGGGACATATGTTTTCATTTCTCTAGAATACGTACTTAGGAGTGGGGTTACTGAGTCACATATAAGTGTACATAACTTTATAAGAAACTTTGAAACTGTTTTTCCAAGGTGGCCTTTCTGCTTCCCATGTCCACCACCGTATGTGACAGTTGTATCTGCTCTCCTATATTTGATGCTGTCAATTTTGTAAAATTGGCACCATTCCAATAGGTATTTAGTAGTGTCTTGTGGTGGTTTTAATTTGCATTCCTGTAGTGACTCTGGATGCTAAACATTATTTTGTGTTCTTATTGGACATCTGTATGTCCTCTTTTGTGAAGGGCTTATTCAAATCCTTTGTCCAGTTTTTATAGTAATTCTTATTATTGAGTTGTAATAGATTTTTATTTATTCTGGTTAACAGTCCATTATGAGTTATGTATTTGGTAACTTTTTTTTTAAGTCTCTGGCTTTTAATTTTCTTAACAGTATCTTTCAAAAAGCCTGAGGTTTTTATTGTAATAACATTTCATAATGACATCACTTTTTTATGGATCATACTCTTTCTGTCCTATCTTAAGAAATATTTGCCTAACCCTGAGTCACCAAAATGATCTCCTATGTTTTATCCTGGGGGTTTTATAGTGTTAGTTTTACATTTAGGTTTCTACTGATACATTTTGAGTTAATTTTTCCATATGATGAAAGATATGATCACGGTTTGTATTTGTATATAGAATGTGCAATTGTTCCAGCACCATTTGTTAAAAAGACTATGCTTTCTCCATTGGCTTGCTTTGACACCTTTATCAAAACTCATTTGACCTATATGCGTGCTTTTGTTTCTCGATTCTCTATAGTCTGTTCCACTTACCTGTGTATCTATCCTTTTGCTGTGTCTTGATCTTTTATATCAAGAATTGAAATCAGATAGTAGATATGAATTTTCTGTGTTTTCTTTTTCTAAATTGTTTTGTTAATTCTAGGTCCTTTACATATATATTTTTTAGAGTGAGCTTATCAATGCATACAAAGTAGCTTGTTGGAATTTTGACTGGGATTTTGTCAAATTCATAGGTCAATTTGGGGACAACTGACATTTTGACCATACTGAGTCTTCTAGTCCATGTACACAGTCTCTCTCTCCCCCCATTGATTATATCTTTGGGTTCTCTCATCAGTGCTTTATAGTTTCCAACAAATCTTGCACATATTTTGTTCAATTTATTCTAAAGCAATTCATGTTTATTGTAAATGGTATTGTTCTTTTAATGTCAAGTTTTAATTATTCATTGCCTGTGTGTAGAAATACAGTTGGATTTTGTATATTGACCTTGAATCTCAAACTTTCTGAATTCACTTAGTAGATATAGTAGTATTTTATACACTCTTAGGCATTTTGAGGGTACCCAAGTATGGCATCTACGAATAAAGGCAGCTTTCCTTCTTCCTTTGCAATCTAGATGCCTTTCGCTTCTTGCCCCAGGACCTCCAGGGCGGTTAAATCGAAGTGCTGAGAGATCCATCCGTGCCTTGCTCCTGATCTCAATGGGAACTATTCAGTTTTTCATTATTAAACATCATGATAGGTAAATGTTTATTATGACTTGCATCAGTTGAGGAAGTTTCCATTAATTCTTCATTTTCTTCAAGTTTCTATTATAAGTGATACAACTGTTTTATATCCCATCACGCAATGAGCCATTATTATTTTTGAATCTGTAAGTTATTTCTAATGTTTTGTTTTTATATTCAAATTTAAATATATGTATTCATATTTAAAGCCCTTTTTAAATCAAAATTGCTTCTTAAGGTAATTTCCTTGTGCAGTAATTATAAAAACATTTTTATGGCCTTTAAATGTATTGCTGGTTCCTATAATGATAACGAAGGGTTGCGCCAACTTAAAGGACACCGAGCAGGGTGTTCCTACACCGGTCTTACAGCAGCCTCCCAAACCCCGAGTCTGCAAATCGTAAATAATAAGAGTTTTGGTTAATTTGATGGGTACAAGGGTATCCTTTTTTATTCCACTTTTTTTTGCTACACATAAAAAAATTTAGTGGCCCACGAACCTCAGTAAAGATATGCATCTCTAATCTAACTTTAGTTTATTAAAATCTATTAAGAAAGGCAAGACTGATAGTTCTAAAAAGTTAACTACTAATAAAAAGCAGCGTATAATTAAATGCTAAAGCAAGTAACATGCAGAGCATTGCATGAGTTTGAAGGAGGGAGATTTGGCTGTGCCATTAGAAGTGATGATTTTTGCCCTTTTGGTTAATAGGTCAGTAGGAGTTAATTTCGTTTCTTAGTTTTATTTTAGTTATTTAGTTTTATAAAAGCATTTCATGGTGAAAACATTTGAGATTCACTATTCATGATGTCTCTGAAAATTGTGATCAACTGGGAAAATTTACTTATATGCTAATAATAAAAAACATTCAAACCATTGTTTGGCTCCAGTGTTACTGCAGAAAAGAGCAAATTAGCATGCTGTTGGCTAGCAAAGTTAAGGTGTAACTTCTCTATTGTCTAGATTGTGCTAAAAAAATATGTTCTGAAGACTTATGTGAGGATTGAAATGTTCCTCTCAGCAAAATATCAGTCAGAGGGAGACCTCCCAAATTCTTCCCAGAGCTCTGATGCTTTGGGCCAGATAAAGCAAGCCACAGATTCTCTTTAGTGATGGAATGGCCTCCTTATAAGCTATTACTGGTATAGTTTGTAGTATTCAGTGACTTGGGACCGCAAAAGACTTGGTGAGATAATGGGGAGAAAGTGCTTCTCAGAAGCTACAAGCATACCAAGGCTGTACTAAAAACTGCCACAGGCAATGGTAGACTGGCAACGTCATTGAAAGCGAATGTATGTTATGAGGTAAGAGGAGATGTAAGTATTCTTTTTAGAGTGTATACTGCCTGTCATTTGTGAAAACAGTACTGGGGGGTGTACATGTGCATGTGCATGTTCATACATGCTTCCCTATTCTAAATCCAAGTGCAGTTAGAGTTCCCTATGATGCTCTTATGTTTTTTTCCTTCCTTTATCACCTCTGATGGAAATCATTAAAAGGGAAAAGGTGGTTTTCCATGTGTTTTTTCTGGGATACCAATCATCTATCTCTCTGTGATATCTGTTCTTTCTCAGCCTGCTTGATGAAATGGTAATGAAAGGAGACAGTTACTTTCGTTGGTGGGTGGGAAGCAATGGTAGGTTTGGGGGATGGGGAAGGGGACTGGAAGTGGATGTGTTCATAGTTCTTTCTGTTAAGTATGGAACTCTGTTCTTCTCTTGATCTGCTTTGTGCTTGTTACCATTGAAGATCTTTTATTTCTTTTCTTCTATTCTGGCACCTACTATTTTTTTAAAACACAATTACGATCATGTCATCTGTCTGCTTAAAAAGCCCTAGAGTTCTCCATTGCCCATTGAACAAGGACAAACTCCTAGCCAAGCAAGTCTAGCCCCAACTTATCTTTCTAGTCTCCTTTTCCTGTCACTCTTCCCCACGTTAACTGTACCCAGGCCCACTCTTCATGTCCCTAATCACAGAACTGGGTACACTTTAGGCATCCTCTGCCTAGCAAAGTGCTCTCTCTGGGTAGAGTGACAAACTCCTTTCCTTCCTTCGCAGCTTGGCTCAAATGTCATCTCCTTTATAAATCCCTCTCAACCTCCTCAGGAAGATTTAATTGTTTCCCCTTTGGGTCCCTGACATTTTGTATGTCCCTTCATTACTAATTCTCTTGTAATTACTTGTTTAATCATCTGTCTTCTCCATTAGATTCTGAGTTCACCAAGGGCAGGAACCCTGTTTTATTTATCCTCGAATTCCTCCTTCCCCAGTGGGTAACATAGTTCCTGTTAGACACTCTGCTTTTTGTAACTGTTTGCTGAATGCATCGACTTAATATTGTTTTGTGGCTTTTCAGAAGTAAATGGAATTAGATTGAATTTCTGGATAATATTTTTACTCAGACTCCCTTAAATAAATATTATCCATCATTTTCCTCCTACTCCAAGCTCTTAATTTTCACTTTGCTTTAATCTCATTAAATGAGGTGCAGAGATCAGAGCCCCAGGGAAGGCAGGGCCATATATGGGGGAAGGGAATTTAGCTAGTAGTCCCTAGGACCTAGCATATGAGGCCTTCCTCTTCTTGAAGACCACTGTGCATCTAGATGCTTCATGCTGGAGAAGAAAAGAGCTCTTCCCCTGATGAGTTATTCTCACTGCTTCAGCAGGAGATGACTTCTTAGATGAAACACTTGATCACACTCTTCTAACCCTGGTGACCATCTAATTCATGTGTCCGGTATTTCCTTTCTATTTCTGCTCCCAAACAAGGGCCATTTTTCTCAATGCAAGTACACCCTTGGAGTTCATGCAGAGTTCCATCCTTGTCACATTCCTCTGACATGTATGGAGCCCACTAACTGAGCTCAAAAATTAGGCCAGAATGTCAATCCAAACTCTGGCACCAATTCAAGATGTGGATGTCTTTCTACGATTGACTTCTAAAGCAGTTTACAATTCCTGGTGAAGCAGTGAGAATTTTTAATGAAAGTGATTAATGTGTTGAAAATGTAATATGGCCTTATTCTCCATGCCAGAAATATACATATCTTCATCACGTATGATAATAAAATGTTATGTTATACCTTAAAGTGTTCTAAACTACATTCCTGATTTCTCTGTCTCCCCCCACACAAAATTCTACAGTCCTGCTGGTCTGTCAGTGCGGTTCTGGTCTGTCTTCTAGAAAAGGGAACTATGTGGTCAGCCTTGACTCCTTTTCTCTCACATCCCACATCTAGTCTGCCAGTCTTGGTGGTTTTTTCTCCCTTCAGAATATATTCAGAAGCTAACCATTTATAGCTGTCATTTCTCTTCTCCTGATTCAAGCAATAATTATTTCTCATGTATTTTTGCAATAGCTTCTTCATTGGTCTCCATGACGGTGACTTTGCCCCTCTACAGACCCACCTCCACGTGGCAGCCAATGGGAAGCAGGTCAGGCAGAAGTCAGGTTCTGTCTCTCTTCTGTTCAGAACCTCACAGTGTCTTCCCGTTTCACTCTAAGTAGAAGCCAATCTTTTTAATGAGCTACCAGATCCTATAGAATCTTCACACACACACGTGTTCCTTAACTCTCACACTGCTTTCCTCCTCACTCTGCTCTTGCTCGGATAGCCTTATTATTTTTCAAACATGTGGCACACTTTCATCTCTTCATTTCATCTTTTATTTCTTCATGGCCTTTGCACTTGGTATTGACTCTTCCTACAAGATTCTTTTCCAGATATACTTGTACTGCTTGCTCTTTCATCTTCCTCGGGTTTCTATTCAGGTCATTTAAAGTTCACCTTCTCATTGAGGCCTTTCCTATTTAAGATCGAAATCCCTCTCCCACTGCCTCTACCACCTACCACCAAACCAAAGCTAAAGTAAAACGCTCTGTCCTATTTCCTGCTTTATTTTTACTGTAGAATTTATTATCTGCTAGTACATTATATGTTTTACATACCTTTTAATTTGTTTTCCCACACTAGAAAAGTACTGACAAGAGGGTAGGTGGGGTTATGTTGTGAACAACTTATTCTTAGTGCCTAGAGTAATTCCTAGCACGTGGTAGGCCTTCAGTATGTATTGTTGGAGGAAAAAGTATGATCTCTGCATGTTTGCCTTAGTTTTAAGACCCAAGAGATTAATAGCCATTTAGACATTATTTATTCTACAAAACAACCTGATACACCATTAAAAGTAGGGATTTCGGAAAGTTTTTGATCAGTGGTTTAAAAACGTGTTATACATATTGGATATAAGCTCTTTACCTTCCAATGAAGTAGAGAAAGGATATTTCCTAAAAAAAGTTCATGTTTGTGGATTTCTTTGCTTCACAATACAAATTGATAGGTCCCTGCTGATAAATGTCCTAATAACATATCACCTGGGATGATGATGATGATGATGATGATGGCATTAAGCGTGGAGAGGAAAACTGGGCATATGTCAAAGTCTCTGATCATAAGGTGGCAGTGAGACTTAAGGCAACCCAGCTTATCAGGAAATGCAGAAGTCCCTTGAAAACAGAGCAGCCTGACAGAAATACTGGGGAGCAGTGGTGAGGTAAACAGAAAATTGACTCCTGGCTGGAAAAGTGCGTTCTGACTTTTACAGAAGACTGTCAATGTTGTTTAGGGACAGAGTAACCTCTTTTGGAGTACAGTAAAGTATGATGAGATAGATAGGGAGAGTTTGGGAAGTCAGCAGGTACCAGGTGGATGTGATGACCTGGGATAATGAGTGCCCATATGCCAGGGAGGGAGAGGCAGGAAAAGCTCTCCCTGCGGTTGTGATAGCCCGAGTACAGTGTTTTGGATAATTAAAAAAAAATTTTTTTTAACTATGTAAACTAAATTTAGAATCTATAAATTTAGTAGACCATCCTGAAGAGCATTACAGAAATCTGAAATAAGTTATCCAGGGCTAATTAGGAACCTTCTGTTGCTTTCTTTATGTCCTTCTCCTTCATCCCCTTTCTTACTATGGTTGTCAGTGTCCTGGAGGGCGTCAGGCCCACAGAAGCCAGGGAATGGCGGCTCATCTGTGGAGGCTTTAGCTTGCTGAAATCTCCCACTGCTTTTGCAGAGGGCGACTGGCAACAGCTCACTATCCTTAAGTAGCAAATTGCCTGGACAGGGATCACAGGATTTAATTACTAGTCTGTGACTGGCTAAGCCTAATTGCATAAATGCTAGGGTTGGGTGGCCTAGATAGGCTAACTGACTCCTTGAAATGTGGATTTTTTTTTAATTTCCCAGTCTGGAACAGAATAAAATAGCTGTGGTTTCGTGTTAGTTGTATCCTGTAATGTGCTCGGGATCATAGGTTTCAGAGATTTCTTTATTGTGGCTCCTGCTTTTTATGAGGCAATAGAACTAAAAGAAATCTTGGCAAAAAGTCAGATGTGGCAGAGGTAAAACCATTAACCTTTTTTCCTACTTTCTCTTTCCCATTTTCTTTCCCCAGAATCCAATGCTAATTTTATATATACACACACACACTCCTAAAATATCTTATGTAGAGCTATTGAGTCTTGAATTATACACTGGCATATGGTCTTCTAGGCATGCTACCCTCTGGAAGAAGAGAACTGTAGCTCATGGCTTTTCATAAGTTATTTCCTATTACTTTTGAAAAGATGTTCTTTAGGCTCAGAGATCATAGAACTGAGTTTCTAATAGAGTTGAGGCTAGAATTACTTATAGTGGAAAAGATTGGCATTGTTTCATTCACATGTTTGTCCTCCTGATTGAGACACCAGAATAAAATGGCTGAGAGATTAGAATTCATTTAGCAGCTCAGAGGAGAGCCACCTCCTATGGACCACCCCAGGATGTAGAACATTGAAGGGGAGTCAGGATACCTCTGGTGTTGCCAACAGCGAGGTCACCTCAGGGAAGTCCCATGCATTTTAATTTCCCCAAAGTAAAATAAAAATATTAGATTAGATAATCTATGTTACCTTTGATCTCTTATGTTCTGTGTTTTTGGATCATCCTTGGTAGCTTTAGGCTTGTCCTTTTTTAGGATGGCTTCTTCCCTAACTTCTTATATGTCCTTGCTTAGAATCTTATATTTCAGTTTCAGATGATAGCATTTATTTAATCGGAAGCTTTTCAGCTTTGCTGTCACCGATGACCCTCAGCTTTTAACATAGGACTCACCGAATCTTAGATCAATCCATGTGTCTGCATCTCATAGAACTTACTTGACTCAGTTGGGAAAATAGCACTGACACCAGGAGATTCCCTGCTTGGTTTCTGCTTTTGAAAACCTGGGGTAAGGATCTTGTTTGCCAGCAGCGGATCCTGCCATCTAGGTATTACAGCTTTCCAAAGCTACCTTGCTTTCGGGAGTTTTAGCAATGATCTATTGTTTTATTGCCTGGAGCAAAATGTTCCTGGAAAAGAGGTCTCTGAATGTTCAGCCAATTTAGCAGTTCATTGGCTGAGTGTTCTGAGATATTTCAGGATATTATGTGCAAAATTGAAATTCGTGTAATCATTGCCCAAGAATTAGCACCATTAAAGACGACTGGATAGGGAGGTAAAAGACTGGGCAAAGGATCCTTGAGAAAATTATTTCCAGGTTGAAAGAGGAATCAGTAAGTCATGGACAGGCAAAACTTTACATAAGAATCTTCAAGATCAGTGTCCCATGGATCTATCTTTCTGATTGCTCCTTCTCAGGCTCTTTGGGGGGCTTCTTTTCATGTACTCATTTCTTAATATCATACTTCAAGGGTTCTATCAGTCCTCTGTTCTATCAGTTCCCTGTTATTCTTACTCTCTGTATTCTCCTAGCTGAGAAAAAAAGTTACATATATACATGTATGTGTGTGAGAATGTGAAAATGCCCAAGTCCTCCAAAGATGTCCTGGGAACTGTGACTCTGTTACCTTTAGGACAAAAAAGACTTTAAAAATGTGATGTCGAAAGGACTTTGAGATAGGGAGGTTATCCTGGATTTTTTAGATGGGCCAAATTTAATTCCATGAGTCCTTAAAAACAAAAGAGGAAAGCAGAAGAATGGGTTGGAGAGATGAGATGAAAGGAAAAAGAGAGGTTCAAATGTGAAAGGGATTTGACCCACCTTGTTGGTTTTGAAAATGGAAAGAGAGGCCATGAGCCAAAGAGAACGGGCGGCCTCTAGAGGCTAGGAGTGGCCCTCAGCCAACAACCAGCATAGAAATGGGGGTCTTAGTCCTGTTGTTATAGAACAGACCCGTGGTGGGGTGGGGGGGCTGTGAACAATATTCTATTGCCAAAAGGATCCCCCCTTTTTCTCCGGGAGTTTCTCCCCTGTACTAGGTTTGCTTTGCCTGCCGCCAGAGGGAAGACATCTCTCAATGTCAGAGATTGGTGGAAAGGAACTATTTATTTACAAGTTATACAGACTTAGAGTAGTGACTTAATGTCTTCATTAAAATACTAAAGTCCTTTAGAATACCCACAGATGCACACAGTCCTTCCTTCTCCCCTCTGCCCAGTCTGGGATACTGTATCTCAGGAAAAAGAGGTAGAAGTTCATGGTTCAGGCAGCCCCTTGGTTCTGGCACCATCAGCTGTGTTGCTGCCATAATCTCCATGCAGTCCCAACCTCTTCCAAAGTCATATGGTCCTGAGCCTCGCCCAAGCCGAGGGGTCCTGTCCAGGTATGGCTGCCACACCTGGGTTTAAATCCCCACGCCAGTCTTCCTCTGCAGCCCCATTTCTGACTCCTCCTACAATCAGTTACACTTGCCAGCACTCCTGTATTCTTCCAGCTTTACTGGGCTGCCATAGTAAGTCTGGGCAGGTATGGCCTCATGGCATGGAGCTAATCATTTCCAAGCTCTCACACAGGCACTCTGACCAGGGGGAGTTGCCTCCCAGTTATATCTTGGGTGGAAGTCACTTCCATCCCCCTGGCTCAAAGCAAGGCCACAGCTATTTAACATATCTATGAAACCAGTTAAAGGTTATAGATATGTTAAATGACCATGCCAGAGGTTAGCTGCAAAGCAGTTGCTATGCAAAACAGCTCTCAATGGCCCTCCTCTGTGTGTCCCATTCCCCAGCTCAGACTTGTGGGGGTGAGGACATCCTATATATATATATATTTTTTTTTTGGACACCTAATATTTCCCGTACACCTTGAGTTATGGACCCCATTACAAATCCCTATTTGGGGCTCCCTCTCTTGGCTGCACTCTGTTGCACTGTGACCACATGGACCTGAATTCTGTCAACAGCCTGAATGATCAAGGAAACCAACCAATCCTGTGCTAGAGCCTCTGGAAAGGACTGCACCCCTGCCAACTTTTTGATTTGAGCTAGGGAGACCCATGTTGTACTTCTGACCAATAGAACTGTAAGATAATAGATTTGTGTTGCTTAAGCTGCTAAATTTGTGGTAATCTGTTATGGAAGCAATAGAAAACTAATGCAACATCCATTCCTTCTTTGGTTGCCAAAGTCAAAAACATTACATTATGCCATTCAGGAATGAAGTGCAGTGTTGTATAGAAAAAAAAGTGTGTGGTCTGTACGATGAGACAAAGCTGGATTCAAATCTTGTTTCTATCATATCCTATTGAAGGACTGAAAAAAATCACCTCTTTTTTTCCTCTAGAAAATGGTTGTAATACCAACTGAGAGAGAGAGAGAAAGGAAGGGAGAGAGAGATGAAATAGCACATGTAAAATGCCTGGCATATGATAGTATGATTCAATAAATGGTAGTGATTAATAAAGTAAAAATTAAGGCCAATATTGACATATTTCAGCTATCAAAAGAAACAAGCAACAAAAGAAAAAATAGATAAATTGTACTTCATGAAAATTAATGCTTTTTATTTCAAAAGAAACTGTCAAGAAAGTAAAAACAATGCATACAATGGGAGATAATATTTGCAAACTATGTGTCTGATAAGGGACTAGTATCCAGAACATATCAAATTTATGACTCAGCAATAAAAAGACAACCCAGTTGAAAAATGAGCAAAGGATTTAAATAGATATTTTCCCAAAGAAGGTATATAAATGGCCAATAAGCACATTAAAAAAAAATACTCAACATCATTAGTCATTAGGGAAATGCAAATTAAAACCACAGTGAGATACCACTTCATACTCACTGGGACAGCTCTAATCAATGAAATGGAAAGTTACAAATGTTGGCAAGGACGTAGAAAAATTAGAACCCCAGTAAATTGTCCATAGAATGTAAAATGGTGCTGCCTCTTTGGAAAATAGTTTTATGGCTCCTCAGAAAGTTAAACAGAATTACCATATGACCCAGCAGTTTCATTCCTGGATACATACCCAAAATAATGGAAAATAGGTGTTCAAACAAAAACTGGTACCTGAATATTCATAGCAGCAATATTTACCGTAGCCAAAAGAGGAAGCAACCCAACTGCCCACTAACTGATGAACTGGTAAACAAAGTGTGGTATATACATATAATGGAATATTATCCAGTCACAAAAAAGAATGAAACACTGATACCTAGTACAACATGGGCGAACTTGGAAAACTTTATGCTAAGTGACAGAAGTCAGACACAATAGGCCACATAGCTTATGATTTCATTTACATGAAATATCCAAAACAGGCAAATTCCTGGAGACAGAAAGATGAGTGGTTGTCAGAGACAGGGGGTGAGGAGTGACGGCCTGAATGAATATGAGTTTTTCTTCGAGGCGATGACAAAGTTCTAGAATTAGATAGTAGTAGTGGTTGTGCAACATTGTAAATGCACTTCGTACCACTGAGTTATACACTTTAAAGTGGTTTAAATGGTAAGTTAAGTTTCTCTTTTGATAATCCAGTAACGTTAAGCAGCAGTCAACTCATTTGTGTGTGTGTGTGTGTGTGTGAGAGAGAGAGCGAGAGAGAGAGAGATCATACACATGTGTGTACACAACTTGGATAATTGAGTGGAAGAATTTTTGAAAATCTTTGAGATTGGAATAAAGGTGGGTACAGATTTTATAGCATGCAGGGAAATACCCCAGGGGTGGGATTTAACTTGGATACTAGCATAATATAGTGTCCAGTTGTTTTATTTAGAAGGTCTAGAAGGTCTGATTTAGGGAGTAAACTAGGCAGGAACCAAACAATATTAAAGTTAAAGTAAGGATGTGTGTTCAGACTGATTTTCAGTAACTTCACCTTTCAGCGAGGTTTATATAACCAGAGATCCACTTGAAGGCCAAGTTTCAGAAGTGTTTAGAAGTATTTATCTTTAACTTGGCACCAAATGGTGGGAGTCAAATGAACCCCCCATAGTAGTCAAATCATTCTCTCCTTCTTCCACGTTGTGTTTCCTACCTTCCTGTTATTTCTGTCTCTCCTTCCTCCTATAAAAATCATTGGGTGGCCATTTAGGGTCAATCACAGACAGAGAAAATTGAAAGCAGGAAAACCTCAGGACAACCTTGTGTTGCTATAGAGAGCAACACCCCTTGGTCAGAGGTGGTCTTAATCCATTAGGGCTGGATAGCTTGAACAACAAAAATTTATTTCTTACAATTCTGGGGGCTAAAAAGTTCAAGATTAAGGCACCAGCAGATTTAGTATCTGGTGAGGCTCACTTGCTGGTCCATAGATGGTCATTTTGTCACAGTGTCCGCACATTGCAGAAGGGGTGAGCGAGTTCTCTGGGGTCTCCCATAGAAGGGCACTGATGCCAAACATGAGGGCTCCACCCTCATGGCCTAGTAACTCTCCAAAGGCCCCGCTTCAAATGCCATCACCCTGGGCATTCAGATTTCAATGTATGAATTTGAGGGAAGAATGATTAGACGCAAACATTTAGTTCATAATGTAAGGTTATTTGATTTCTCATAAATTATAGAAAACACCTTTCTTTTCCTACTAATAAAAAATAAAGGGAGTAGATTAAAAAATTTTAACTAAAATAATTTTAGGTATTAACGAAGAATTGCTTGCCTTTTTCAATGGGAAAAGTAATAACATTGGCATATCAGAAACTTTCCTAGAAATGTGCATACCGGTATACGGAGACTGTGGTCAGTCATGAGTAAACTAAAGGTCTCATCTTGGCCCAGAATTCTGGCCCATTGTTTTTATTTACTGAAAGCCCTAAGTTCCAGCTGCCTAATGAGGAAAAAGAAAATAATAATAGTGTACGTTAACTCACTTAATCGTTACAACATCTCTGTGAGGTAGATACTACTGGTATGCTCATTTTACACATGTCCTCTCAGTAACAGAAAGGTTGTTTTGTTTTAGTTTATTGTGTTCCTCCTTACCCATGCTATAGCCATTTCATTACTTACTTGTTCTATAGATGTTCCTCTTGCACTTTTCTTAGGTCTCTTGGTTTAGGCTTTAATTTATCTGCAGTAAACAAGAGTTGATTTTGGAAGTTAATAACCCCATAAAATGTGAGGATCTGGGGCTGAGATGTTTAAAGAGATGACTCGCTGTTGCAAAAAGGAGATAGGTTTGGGGTTGATAGCTCTGGTTGGGCATGTGCAGTAGACACGAGGCCATTTCCCACAGCCTTTAGGATTATTTTGACTTAATAAAGTAAATGGAAAAAGCAGAAAATATTTAGGTGTTGCAGTCTTTGTTGAGTCTTCCTTCCTTGAGGTCTCTGAAGAGATTTTAAGACATTACCCATTAAATTACGTATGGCTTTCAGATGAGTCAGCTGTTTTAATTCAGCAGTTATGATGAATTTTCAACAGTGGACTCCAGAAATCAGTATGGCTATCTTTGTGTTGTTTGATTGTCTCTTTTAGTTTATATTCTATCCTGTAAACATTTACATATAATGTTGTATGTGAAAACATTAAGAAGTATTTGCCAGACACAGACTTAACTTTATTCCTTGTATTGCTTCTCTAGAGTACACGGTGATATAAATCCATTGAACTTTCAGTTGAATACAAGGCACTGTGCCTAATTTCGGGTGGAATAGAACTGCTCCTTATCCTTGGTTTATACTCTAGTAGGGAGGCAAAACATAGAGTATCAAGTTCCTAAACTCCTGAGAAAAAGGGTGCATACTTACTGTGGCTGTTACAGAGTTTTCTACAGTTTACCAGAGAGATCGGACACTGAATAAGTCATTTTTATTAAGAAGAGCTGGATAGTAAGGGAACTTTAACTTAGTGGTAGATGTTAGTAGCATTTAAAAATAGCTTAGTAAAATTTAGCTGGGAGAGGGCAAAATTTTAGCTATGGTGAGTGCATTTGAAGGCCTCAAAGCCAGAGGAGGTGAGGCCTGCATGGTAAGGTGTTCCAGCACCGTAGAGACCAACCCAGGATTTTGAATTGTATTGTAAAAGTAATGGGAAGCGGTGAGAACTTTTAACAAAGGGATATGATAAGACTTGAGTTTTTAAAAGGCTATTCTGATTATAAGATGAAGGTATTGAAGGAGGGCTACAGCAGACTTGTGCTTCACAGATATTGCATTTTTTTAAATAAAGTGAAGACCTTGTATCAAGCATGTCTATCAGCACCATTTTACCAACAGCATCTGCTCACTTCTTGTCTCTGTCACATTTGGGTAATTCTTGCAGTATTTCAGCTTTTTAAATTATTATTATATGTGTTATGGTGATCTATGATCAGTGATCTTTGATGTTACTCTTGTAATAGTTTTGCAAGCCATGAACCACACTCATATAAGACAGCAAACTTCTAGAAAGGGGTCACCATTGTAGATGCCATTAATAACATTCATGATTCATGGGAAGAGGTCAAAATATCAACATTAACAGGGCTTTGGAAGAAGTCGATCCCAACCCTCATGGATGACTTTGATTTCAATGGAGGAAGTAACTGCAGGTGTGATAATAGCAAGAGAACTAGAACTTGAAGTGGACCTGAAGGTGTGACTGAATTGCTGCAATCTCATGATGAAAATTTAACACAGGAGAAATTGCTTCATAAGGATGAGCAAAGAAAATGGTTTCTTGAGATGGAATCTACTCCTGGTGAGGATGCTGTGAAGATTGTTGAAATGACAACAAAAGATTTAAAATATTACATAAACATAGTTGATAAAGTCATCAGGGTTTGAGAAGATTGACTCCAATTTTGAAAGTCCTCCTGTGGGTAAAGTGCTATCAAACAGCATCAGATGCTACGGAGAAGTCGTTCATGAAAGGAGGAGTCAATCAATGTGGCAGGCTTTACTGTCGCCTTATTTTAAGACATTGCCACCACCACCCCTGCTTTCCGCAGCCACCACTCTGACCAGTCAGCAGCCACCAACACCCAGGCAAGACCCTCCCCAGCAAAAAGATTACCACTCACTGAAGGCTCAGATGGTGGTTAGCGTTTTTTAGCATAACATGTTTTAATTAAGATTAGACATAATGCTATTGCACACTTAATAGACTACAGTATAGTATAAACCTAACTTTTATATGCATTACGAAATGAAAAAAAATCCTGTGACTTGCTTTATTGCAGCATTTGCTTTATTGTGGTGGTCAGGAACCGAACCCGAACATTTCCGAGGTACTCCTATATTTGTGTCACCTTTACAAAGGGAAATTTATGCCTTGCTTTCAGGCAGGCAGGAGGAGAGCAGAGAGTTCTTCCCTTGTCTGCTTTTTCTTATTTATCTTTAGCTCAAAATAATCTTTATGCCAAAGTGGCATATTTTGGGATGGCATATTCTGATCCCCTTTATTGGGCATCATTGTCCTGAAATACTCTTATCATGCTTTGAATACTGTGAATTCTTCCTGAATTCTGACAGGTAAGTTTCTCATCTGAACATTAGTTTCCAATAATGTTGAAACATGTCATCATTTACTGTATTTTCATGAGAATTTTTAGTGGGAAAGTGAGGAAGGGCAAATCGGGCTTTTGTTCACTTTCCTCACGGATGGAAGGTTGCGTGGATGACGTGAGGCAGCCTCTCACCCACGCATGTTACGATTAGTAGTCCTGTTGAGTGCAGTCTCGTTCCGTGCCCTTCCTGACATGGGAGCGAGGGAAGACTTCCGAAAGCATATGTCTTGCAGAGTGTTTACCTATAAATACTGTTTTACTCTAAGGTTGTGCCTTTCTTAGAAAGATCGGTCTCAGTCTTTTATAAAATCATTTTAAATGTTCAATCATTCTTGGTACTTACTTTATAATTTACACATATCACTTTCACTTATAGCCTCATAAGATTAGTCTTTTGATTCACATTTTAAAATTGGACTAAAATGTGACCAAAGAGAGTAAGCAACTTGTTTGATGTAATTTAGCTGATAATTGCAGAACCTCAATTACTTACTGGCCATGTAGCCTTCTCAAGTGACTAATCTCCTTGTGTTTCAGTTTCCTCATTTATAAACAGGACATTATTATACCTTACTGCAAAAAGTTCCTGTGAGGATTGAACATGTCAGTGTATGTCAAAGCGTCTAGTGTACTGTCTGGTAGTAAATGCTTATTAACTGTTTATTTTCTCCATTTTCCCCACTTGTGGTTTCCCAGGCGCACTGTGCTTTCCTGATTTTGCCACTAATATCAATCTCCTGAAAGGCACCTGTTTAATTTAGAGGAAGAAAATAATCGTACAACTGCATGAATGTGTGTATACCAAGGCGTTTGTCACAGTATTGTTTAAAATGACAAATTTTGGAGCACTTTGATTAAAATTTTAATTAATTTAAAGTTTGATTCATTTAATCAAAATTTGGATTAAATTATTTAATCAGAAATTGATTTGTTTAATCCGGTTAGGTAAATTATGGTACATACATACCATGCAGTATAGTATGATATATACTTCAGATATAAGGAGGATTATGTGAGTTGATATTTATAAAGCACTTAGAACAATGCCTAGTATATAGTAATTACTGTGCTTTTTCTTTTTTTTTTTAAATAAAAAAATGAAGTTGTTTTGCCTATAATTTCAGTGTTACACCACATTCCAGTAGTATTTAAGCATAAACTTGGTGTTATTACAATAAAAATGACTTAGGATAACAGAATTCCCTACCCCTCCCCACAAAAATGCCCCTTTCCCATATCCCATACACTGTTATTTGTTGGGGTAGGAACAATAGGCCCAGACTGGGTAAATTCAGTACTCCATATAAATTGGGGGCGTGACCATCACCTTCTCAATTTTGACAATTAGACAGTGAGATAGGTCCCCATTATTTATTTTATTTTTTTCTGTCTTTTTTTTTTAAATTATTTTATTGTTGTTCAATTACAGTTGTCCGCATTTACCCTCCCCCCACCCCACCCCAGGCAAACCCACCTCCCTCCCTTGCTTCCCCCCTCCCCCTTGGTTTTGTCCATGTGTCCTTCATTGCAGTTCCTGAATACCCTTGTCCCCCTTCTCCCCTTCCCCTTCTTCTCTGGTTACTGCCAGAATGTTCTAAACTTCAATGTCTCTGGTTCTATTTTGTTTCTCTGGTTGTATTTGCTTGCTTACCTCAGAAGCGTCTTGGCTGTGGCTGATCTAACTTTCCCGGTAGCTGATCTGGCCTAGGTGCCTTCGCTCCTGAGACCTCATACGAAACTTTTTAACATTTCATAAAGTAGAGGCTGCATG